>JACXGJ010013791.1:0-15739 GCA_016801105.1 Esox niger | reverse complement strand
TATTTATGTTCAATGTTTGCACACGGATGTGTGTTTCATTTTGGTTGTTAGCCGTAGGCTATACTTGGCACCCAGTCTTAGTGTCTGATTTAAGTTTGTATGTTTGTTTCGTTTGAACGTTATTAAAACAGATGGATTATTTCCAAAACAGCCGTTCTGCCTCTGCTATTCTGTCCTCCTACACCGGACACTATGACAGCCGTAGCCAAGAGCCGTAATGTGAGAATGCAATAAATGTCATAACAGTTAGTTAGTAAGAGGAAAAGGGAGAGCTGCATTAGGCTCAGAAACATATAGTTTTTCTATGTATGATACAATGTAATATAAATCAATTTTGTCAGTAAATGTTGTTAAACTGAATTACATCTTCTGTCATTTGCATTAGACTAAGGTCACTGTGCCTACAGCTTGTTTTAAGCTTATCTTGAAATCCAGAAGGAATGCCATTACAACATTTAAGATAACTAAAGAGGTTAAGTAGAACTAATGAAAAGCCAGTTGCACCAAGGAGAATAAGAAAAATGGTTTTAAGGAAGATAAGTAGAAATTGTCTCAGAGTCCAATAGTGGCACTTTTATTCAGTGTTATATCTCACTGTGTGCCTAACAAAAAGCAAGCTTCCCTATCACTTACTTGATGTCATCTTCATTGGCAAAGATGATGACCCCCCGCGCATTGGAAGTCTCCATCAATCTGTTAATAATTTTGTCAAACTCCCCAGGCTTTGGTTCCCGAGGAATCTTGATAGACTGTGCAATGCACAGACCACCTTTTGGTAGAGAAGACATGGGCATTAAAGTGGGAATTGTTTGACAGAAAATGTTATTTGACAGTAGATCATGTGAGTAGCAACAAGTCTACACTGAGAAAAATTATAAAGGCAACACTTTTGTTTTTGTCCCCATTCATCATGAGCTAATCTCAAAGATCTAAGACTTTCTCTATGTACACAAAATGCCTATTTCTCTCAAACACTATCACAAATCTGTTGAAATCTGTGTTATTGAGCCTAAGGCACACCTGTGCAATACTCATGCTGTCTGATCAGCATATTGATATGCCACACCTGTGACGTGGATGGATTATCTTGGCAAAGGAGTATTTCAACACTACTGTTGCTTGCTCCTTGGAGTTTAAGGCCGGGTGTTTTATCAAAGCACTTTGTGACAACTGCTGAAGGAAAAAGTCTTTATAAAATACATTTGATTGATTGAAGTGCTCACTAAGACTAATTAAGACAGATTTGTGAACCAAATTTGAGAGAAATAGGCCTTTTGTGTACATATAGAAAGTGTTAGATCTTTGAGTTCAGCTCATGATAAATGGGGGCAAAAACAAAAAAGTGATGCGTTTATAATTTTGTTCAGTGTATGTTTATGTTCTCTGAGATCGTGTGATTAAAATGTGATAGCCAGTGCTAAGATCTTTCAGACCACAGTCAGTGGAGGCAATAGACATCAGAATTGACTGTACCTGCCTCTCGGGATATCTGCTGAAAGGAATCAACTCCGCTTTCACCATAGCTTCCCTCCGATGCCAGTGTAGACACATAGTTCCAGCCCATAGCTTTGACTATGTCCACCATAGCCTGGGCTTGGTATGAATCAGGTGGAACCACACGAGAGAAAAAGTCGTACCGATTATTGTCGCTTAATTCTGGGGCAGTGGATGCATAGCTTATCTGGGGAATCTGAAGCAAAACAAAGAATATGGTAAACCAGACAGACTCCTTTTCAGAAATCTATATAACACACGACTAATAAAACACAATTTGATCTACTACGTCTGCTGTATGAGTGCAAAATTCTTCATGAATTTCTAATAATTTGCAGTATGTACCTGTTTTTCCCCAGGTTTATTGCAACCATTAAAATTTTTCAATCTTATGCTTTACTCAACATATCAATGTAATAGAATTTAGACTGTATAGTCCCCTCCAAAAGTATTGGAACAGTAAGGCAAATTCCTTTGTTTCTGTTTTTCACTGAAGACATTTGGGTTTAAGATCAAGAGATGAGTATGAGACAAGAGTTCAGAATTTCAGCTTTCATTTCCTGGTATTCACATCTAGATGTGTTAAACTCAGGACACACCACACTTTGTTTGAACCCACCCATTTTTCAAGTGAGCAAAACTACAGGAACTGTGACTGACAGATGTTTCTTGTTGCCCAGGTGTTGCCGTTTAGGTTGATTATTGTTCAAACATTAAATAGCTCGGCATGACTAGTGTAAGTTTCCGTCCTTGGTTTAAACTTATAAAGACTGCATTTCTTGTTAGAGGTTAAACCAACATGAAGACCAAAGAGCTATCTATGGGAGAAAAGCCAAAGAAGGAAAATCGACCAGAGCCATTGGACAAACATTGGGTTTAGCAAGCATAACAACTTGGAATGTCCTGAAAAAAAAAGAAGCTACTGGTGCACTGAGCAACAGACATCGAACAGGTCGGCCAAGGAAAACAACAGTAGTTGATGATAGAAATATTGTGAGAAAAAACCCAAAACATGAGTAACATCACCAATGACCTCCACAGTGAAGGGGTGAAGGTATCAGAATCCACTTTTTGAAGAAGACTCAGATAGCAGAAATATAGAGGCCACACCACAAGATGCAAATCACTCAACAGCAGTAAGAATCGGAAGGCCAGATTGAAATTTGCAAAGATGTACAGAGATGAGCCGCAAAAGTTCTGGAACACAATCTTATAGACTGATGAGACCAAGATTAATCTTCACCAAAGTAATGGAAAAGCCAAAGTGTGGAGAAAGAAAGGAACTGCTTGTAATCCGAAGCATACAAGCTCATTTGTGAAGCATGGTGGAGATAATGTCATGGCTTGGCGTGCATGGCTGCTTCTGGAACAGGCTCATTAATATTTATTGATGATGTCACTGATGATGGTAACAGCAGAATGAATTAAGAAGTGTACAGAAAAACTTTGTCTGCCAATTTACAGAGAAATGCATTGAAACTAATCAGGAGGAAGTTAATCATGGACAATGACTGAAAGCACACTGCTAACAAAACAAAGGACTTGTGGAAGGTTTTAGACTTGCCAAGTCAATCACCTCACCTTAACCCAATAGGACATGCATTTCACCTCCTTAAGAGCAGACGGAAGGGAGAAACACCCCGAAACAATCAATTACTGAAAGAAGCTGCTGTAAAAGCCTGGAATAGCATCACGAATGAAGAATGCAACAGTTTGGTGATGTCGCAGGCTTGAGGCAGTTATTGCAAGCGGGTTGTGCCACCAAATATTAAATGTTATTTACTTTAAGATTATTTGTTCCATTACTTTTGCTCACCTAAAAATGCTGTGGTGAAATACAAACAGTGATATGTCCCAAGTTGTTTAACACATCTAGATGTGAATACCAGGAAATTAAAGCTGAAATTCTGAACTCGTCTCATACTCATCTCTTGATCTTAAACCCAAATGTCTTCAGTGAAAAACAGAAACAAAGGAATTTGCGTCTGGGTTATTCCACCAAATATTGATTTCCAAACTCTTTCTAAGTTAAAACAATAGAATTTTGTAGTTGAAAAATAATATAACATTTTATTTGCATTATTTGAGGTCTGAAAACAATAGAACAATGAAAACAATGCATATTTTTTGGGTTATTTTGACCATTTGTTATTTTCCACAAATAAACTCAAAATTACAAAAAGATTATTTGGAATTTGGGAGTAATGTTGTCAGTAGTTTATAGAATAAAACAAAAATGTTTTACTCAAACACATCTTAATTGTTCCAGAGCTGTAAATGGTCATTCACTTCTGTGCTTTCTAGGCTTTAGTTATTTTGAAATAGATTTAGGGGTTGATCTGTCAAATGAGAGAAATTGTAGACAGACATAGAAGGATGTAGAGGAGAGAAAAAGAACAAGTAACACTGGACAGATTATTTGGTTGGGATTAGTGGTGTTTTTAGTAAAATTAAGTTAAGAGGGACAGAGATGAAGAGGCCATTTCTCGGATTTAGCTCACACAATACCTATACCATGTGCTTTGTAGACAATCAAAGCCTCAAATCATTCTACACATTCTTATAAAACATGTCTGGGTGCCCTCTTCTAACTGAATCAAAATTAAGGCATATAAAACAATGAGACAAATCAAAGTACATTTCATTCAACAATAAAAAGCTACGATTACCTACAGGGGTAAGAATCTGCTAGATTAATTCCTAAATTATATCACATGGTATCAGCCTAGCACACGGATGAAATACCAGTGGGCCAACCAGACAGAGAATTTCACTCTCATTCATCAGAGACCACGATCTAAATCCAACATTTTAATCAACATAATGGTTTCTGGGACGTACTGCAGTTGTTGTGACTGTGTACACTAAACTGTAATGTATTTTATTCAAATTAATTATTAATTCATCTTAACTACACAAACATCAAAAACAGACATTTGTCTAAAGTCATCCAATCATGTAATAAAACAAATATTTTGCACCCACTACTGAAATGACTAACAATGACAAACAAATCCATCTTCCTGTCAACTTTTAGGGTGGATTCCAATAGGAATTATGCATTTCCTAGTGGGTAGCAATGTGAAATTCTCATGTTTTCCAGAAATCTGAGCAGAAAAGGTTTTATTTAATTGTCGAAAACCTGGGACTTTGACAGCTGTGCAAGGATTCTTTTATTTTGAGGGTCTGAAAATAGTAATCCATGAGCCAACAGTTGTCAATTAATTGAAATTAAAGAAATGTATGTGTTCAATAATCATGTCAAGTTGTTACTCAAGTTCACTTTAAGGGCCAGTGCATATTGGGGTGTGTTTTAATAGATTACACAGTTCCTTTAAGCCAATACAACTCAAATCAGAAACAATGTTTATGTTGTATCACCTGAAAATACTTGTGTATGCTTGCTCGTTAATTTAAGTAATAAGGAAGGAAAAGATGCGTTTAACTAACCCTACACATATAAGTTCTGCAATCCTTTATGAACTTAAAAATATTAAGGCAATGTAAAAACAATTGTTTTCCAGGAACTTATTCAGGGTTAAAGTGTACTTTGGATAATTATATTCACAAATGTCTACAGCAGGATATGTTTTCATTGTTTGTAATATAATGTATATCTTACGTAGGCCTATCTCATGAGAATCGACACTTCAATTTCAATTTGGTACCAATAGAAAACGTTTTTACCTAAATTTTTCAGTAATCAGGTAGTATCAATTGAACTCGGGAACAATTACACAGGTCAAAGATTTTCATTAAAATGTCACCATTATAATGGCAAGTGCAACGCCTCAACTAGTTTATCTCACTAACTGTCAAATAAAAGGAGTGCAGTGTGGAGTAGTTACAAAAAACATCTATCCTTTTTAGTTGCTAATAACGCTAAGTTATCCAGTAAAAATTGCCTATGTTCAGCATGCCGTGCAAGCGTAGTGGAGACCAGGGACAGTTGTAACATAGAACAGTTATAAATTGCCTTGAGTTCTTACAATCAGAAGCAAGCTAGAGTGATTACACTTACCTTGACTATGTTCAGTTAGATTGTCTTCTAGCTAACAAAAAATAACTTTTCTGTCAGATGTATTTTTTGGATACTGTCCTGAGATCAAATATCTAGGAATCCAAACAAATATTATTAGAATCATTGTTTTGTAAGCTAAAAATAGAGGCGACTAAGATGTGTCAAGCTAGCAGTATTGCTAGTACACATGAGGTGAAAACATAACTGGTGATACTGGGATGGTTGTAACGCCTTGCTACTGCACGTTTAAAAGCCTCAGGTGTGGGAAATTCACCTTTTAATTGTCATTTTCACCTGTGTGTGTCTGTAACAAGGCCAAACATTCAAGGGTATGTATACTTTTGATCATGGCTATTTGGGGGATTTCTGTAATCATCATGTTTTAACAAGGAGCCAAACTACTATGTGATAATACATGGCTTCATATGATCACTTTCCTTATCACTAGAACCGCCAGGCCTTTTTGATCCGCAGTAACCGCCAGAGCCTAACACCGCTTGGCATCATTAGCATACGAATCGTCCCCATTAGCATGGACATTCTTCTCCACAGAATCACCATCCAGCCAGAGCATCAGCTCATCTCCTGGGTCGTTATCACACTATATACATGTCTAAAAAAAAGATTTTTTTGTTTTAAAATGGTTAATGAATTTGAAAGGTACAAGAACATGTTTGTATTGAAGGTCTGATCAAATGAAATTAAATACTAAAAAATATTTAATAGAAAAGGACAAGGTCTGCGCATCCATTGACATCAGTGAGGTGTTATTAGCGCCTGGGTACCATTTGGGTACCAACGCTAAGTAGCGTGGGTTGTTGGCGGATTAAGTTGGAAAACAGGGTAAAAAATACAGTTAAGTAATCTCTAATTACTTTCCTGTTTGTCAGTTTAGATTTCTGACAACAAAACAATGTAATATACGCATATTTTGTAAAAGTCATGGAAGGAGGAGTGTGTAGCTTTCAAAGTCATTTTTTTAAATTACAAACGCCAATTGGCATAGGCATTTGGCGGTTCTACTGTTAAATAAATTGTCAGTAATTTTTATAATTTTTTTATAAAACCCCTTAAATACATTGTTTCAGGAGTTGACATAGTGAAATTTATATTAATTGCAAATTGCCCATTCCAGTGTAAATGTTTTTAGATTTATTGGGAAAATTGCTTTAAGGCAAGACGTCTTTGTTAGCGTAAGTGAAGGAGCTTAATATTGTGTTAAATTTAGCTAACCACAATTAAATATTTTTTTCTTGATAATAGTTAAAAAATAGTTATGTAGTGATCATCAGTGCACATAGAGCATTTATGTTAAGCTACTAATTATTATAGGCAGCTTATGCACATTCAGGTTCATTATCTGGCCACTCACATTACACTTATTTGACATATATGCAACAAATGTAACTTAGCTACCATAATATATAAATTCATGTTTTGTTGTGTTGATGTGTAAACAAACTCACAATGGCGTAATTAGATGCATCCTTTTTTGCCATGCAGGTTCGTGGACGTTTGTCTCAAAGCTGAGACAAGGGAAGTGCAACAATTTTCATACACAGATCCCATTTTTCAGGGGCTCAAATGTCATTGGACAAATTAACACAATCATAAATAAAACGTTCATTTTTAATACTTTGTTAAGGAAACCTTGGCAGGCAATGACTGCTTGAAGACTGGAACATATGGACAACATAAAAAACAACCTCAATCTCACTCAGTCTCTTCTCACTGTAATGTTGGGTACAAGCTGTTATATACATTGAGGGGCATGTTTACCTAGCAAAGCCAAGACAATAACCCCTGTGATAGAAAATTGAAATTGTGAAGCAATATAATGATTCAATGTTATTATTTTATATTACATTGGCAGTTATGAGTTTATATTATGCTGTGACCTAGGTCAATGAGTAATTAACAGACCTCTGGGTTCTCTGTTTATCTGTTGAAGAAATCAGCTTGACTAGAGAATGACCTGGCATCTGTTCTTTGTTCAATGTGTGAAAACTTTGAGTTGGGGGCGTGGTCAGTGAAGATGCTACAAAGACGCCTGTCGTACCTAGATACTTTGATTACTCGGAGTGCGGTCATACTAGGTGGCCGTATATCGATTATCCCATGTGCATGTAAAAATAAAAAACCTTTATAGAACTTTGGACTCGACCGATTATTTTTCTTTAACACCCCCATGCCAAATGGTCAATGTACACATTCCTGTGGTTATCAGAGCGCCACCTACAGTGAGAATCTAAACAGAGGATTTATTTTATTCTCATTATCTAGGCACATTTACTTCCAATGAAACGTACATTAATATTGTAGTTGTTAATGCTTATATCCCACACCATATACACTTCAGAATTAATTTGGCTGCAACTGTCTTCTGTCACATCATCAATAAACACTAATGACCCAGTGCCACTGGAAGCCATGCTTGGCGATGCCATCATACAGCCTCCAAGCTGTTAACACAGCCAGTGGCAAAAGCCATTCAGTTCATAGACGCTATGGTGGAGGTGAACTTAATAGGAAACGTAAGTCAGTTTAACACAATGCTCAATGGTGTCTAGTGACTGGTGAAACGTAATGCCGTGGCGTAGTGGTTATAGACAGTGCCTCTTACGTGGAAGACTTTTTTAATCTATTGAAAGCAACGACAATCATTCATTTTATTTGTGGGCCGCAATAAAACTTTTCAGGTATACAGTATTGCGACTTTCTGGTTGTCTCGTCTTTTCAATTGCTGAAAAAGATAGTTAGTCACCTTTATTGATGGTTATTGTATCAATGTCATTCAGGAAAAAAGTAAGTTATTATGCCATGAAATCAAATAGCTTTGGCAGACTTGCTAGCAATTGCTCAATAAGTTAGTAGATACTGGTAAAGTCTATTACTAACTAATACGCTGTTAAAACAGCCAGTGGCAAACGCCATACAGCTCATAGACGCTTTTTGTGGTGGAGGTAAACTTAGTAAGAAACATTAGTCAGTTTAACTGTATCAATATCATTCACGAATGGCAAATTAGCTCTTAATACAGCCGGAGCAGTGTGAGATGGACGGACGGACGTGTGTGTGCCTTGTGAATTATTGTTTGAATGAAAGAATACGTAAAAAAAACTAAACTGATCGTTCCTGTTTCAAGAACAGCTTAGCGAACTACTAACCTATAAAAAATATAGTGGATGGTTCACTCGGTTCTAACTAGTGCTTTTAGCCAGAGGTTTCCTAAGGGCTGTGTACGTCCAAGGGCAATCTTCTCAAAACACCACTTTTCCCAGGGACAAACAAAACACACAGGTTAAACAGAGACAAAACAGCAAACAATTGACCAGACAACCCCAAACAAAACATCACAGCAATACATACAGTATTCACAGGAAACAAGACAAAGTGAAATGTTTGCGCTTAAACTATGTGGTGTATTGATGAACCACAGTGTCTTGTCCATCAAAAGATATGCATGTAGAATTTGTGTGTATATAATCTCATGTGATAAAGCAAAAAGAGTCTCCCTGGGAAAAACAACTGACTGGGTTTTTAAACAGGGAGGTGTGTGATGTGACTGGGTAATGAACAAAAGGAACTGGCGGTGCAATTGATGCACTGACAAATGCCAGGTACACACCAACAACAACAATCAGGAACATAAAGGACATCTGTGGTAAGTGCAGGAGTGGAAAAACACAAATGCACATAAAGATTACTTGCATGTTTAAAAATTAGATAACACATTTTAAGAAGTTTGTATTTTGGTGGTCCAGCAAAATTGTGGTAAATCATTGTTCATACACATTTAAACATCAGCCTGTAAATGGAATTGCCAAAGGCTGTATCCAAAATGTATGGTATTTTATAGTACATATACAGGTGCTGGTCACATAATTAGAATATCATCAAAAAGTTGATTTATTTCAGTAATTCCATTCAAAAAGGGAAACTTGCATAATGTATACATTTTTGAATGAAATTGCTGAAATAAATCAACATTTTGATGATATTCTATGACCAGCACCTGTACATCTAAAAATCTAAACATCAAGAAAGAAAGTTAAAATAAATCTTGATGTGCCCGCATTACATCCTCACTAGTTTTACCTCAGTTTGATAGCTGGCTCTCCGATCACACCACCTAAAAATGTGCATGTATGCAAACCAAAAGGCAGCTACGTGCCATAAAACAGGCAGATTACGAAAGACTCAAAATCTGATTGGTTGAAGAATATGACAAAATCCTCCCCAATTTCATCAACAGAAGATGGGATTCACTTGAATTTCTATAGGCCTCAGGATATATTTTGACCCAGAGATAGCGAATGTGGATCTGATTGTATAAAAGCTCTAATTGATTTGAGCTGCACTGGAAACAGCACAACCAAGGGAGAGAAAAGCAATAAAACTACATCAGTAGACTGATGGGAACAACCTTTGTAAAATACATATAGCGTTAATAAAAATATAATTTCTGATTCTGACATCACTAGGCTTGCAAAAAAGCCCTCTTTGATCGCAGAGACATTTGGTGCCAGAATCCATTGGAATGAAAAAAAAAAATCTGGCACGTAGACAGCAATTAGCCAGACAAGCTCAACATAACCTTCATAAAGGTGTTTTTCATTGATCATATTTGTCCATTACTAAATATGCAAGAATCGGAATTCATTATTTTTCACCATCTTTAGTGAAATTGTGAATAATCATGTAAATAAAGCTATTGTTAACACAAACCATTGTCTGATAGCATATGTTTTATTGATAAGACAAGTGCCGTGAAACTCAGGAAAATAACACATAAGGTTGCTCAATAATTATACAATATACTCTTTAACAGTAGTACTACCCTAAATAGTTAAGATTTTTTTTTATTAAGTTTAAATCAGAATACTGCTCCATATCAAAGAAGCAACATAATCTTTATGGGCTGCTGTGGTGGCAATTTTTGTTGTCATAATATATAATTCTGGAATTGTCAGTGCATACTGAAATAATATGCATTAAGAAATCCCGCCGAGGGGCCTTCAGTGAAATTTTAAAATGTACTTGTAAAAAAATAAGCATTTTTCAAAAATTCATAATCGCTGAAAAACCCTTACGCCCACTTAAGTGGTCCCATTTGGAACTATGTTCCTTGGGAGGAGATAGACTTTTTATACCGCTTTTCAAGATTTTATTTTGGCTTTAAGCCATTTTATCTCATGGGAATTTGCTAAAAAATCCCTTTTTTGCCTGAAAAAACATAATAATAGTGAACCGTAACAAACACAATAGGATTTCACCAGTGCATTGCTGAAACCCTAATAAGGGACACAGACACAGTTTCGGTTTCGTTCAGCTGTATTTACTCAGTGCAACTTAACATCCAAGTGAAAGATATAACACCAACATGTCAGAGAAATAAATAAAATAAAACATTATCACTGAGTTGGAAAAAGGATCACCCCCTTGTTTCAGTATTTTGTTGAACAACCTTTTGCTTTAATTACAGCCTTTAGTCTGTTGGGATATGTCTCTACTAACTTTGCACATCTAGACGTTGCAATATTTGAACACTCTTCTTTGCAGAACTGCTCAAGGTCAGTTAAATTTGAGGGTGACCGTTTGTGGACTGCTGTCTTCAAGTCTTTCCACAGATTTTCAATGGGATTTAAGTCTGGGCTCTGACTAGGCCATGCAAGGACATTCACCTTTTCTCCTTCAACCACTGTGTGGTCAGTTTTGCTATGTGCTTTGGGTCATTGTAATGTTTAAAGGTAAATAATAGACTTCACTGTGCTTCTAGGCACCGATAAAGCCTTTGACATTTTTCTGTATCCATCTCCTGACTTGTGCCTGTCCACAACTTTATCCCAGAAATCTTTTGACAATGCCTTGCCACCCATAGTTGATTGTTGTCTCCAGTTGCACTACCAAGGAACTGAAATGCTTCAGGAAAAGCTTTTTTCATGCAGAGCTAATCAAAATGACCACAGCTGATCACAGTTTAAAGTCCATTGTTTTTGTGTTCTATTGAGAAGGTGATTAACTACACCTAGTTGGGTTTACAAGTCATTCTTAGGAGGGGGGTGATTCTTTTTCCAACTCAGTGATTCTGTTTTTTAATTTGTAATTTTTTTTCTGACAAGTTGGTATTATATCTTTCACTTGGATGTTATAAGTTGTAAATACAGCTGAATTTTGGTCCGATTTCATTTCAGGCTGCAGAGCAACAAAATGTGATTATTTTAAACGGGGGTGATTCTTATCTATACCCACTGTATATGAGAATCGTGGTATTACAGAGGGGATATATATTGGTTACATTTCTGTTATACAGAAATTGGAATGTCTGAAAAGGGAATTTAATTGAGGTCACAATATTGAAGGATCATTATGTTCCCAATATACCACAGGGCCTGCTGGCTGCGTTAAAGGGGTTGTGATCTATAATACCCAAAATAGCATACACAGATGCATACTTTGAAAATCCACCAGAAACATTCACAATATGACCGTTAAACATTTTGTTTTAGGCATACTAAAAACACAGCTACTGAAGGTTGAAGCCAGCAAACTTTTAGTCAATTCTGAACAAATCCTAATATGTAATTAGTTTTGTCTGCAGTGAGGTTGGAACCGCAGTCAGCTGCATGGCAGTCTGTCTCCAACCACTACGCTATTTAACAAAGGACAGCCTAGAACTCCGTCACTTAGTAAGAGACATTTGCTTTTCTTGGCACGGCTTCACTCACACGGTCTGGCAAAAACCATGTGTGTATAAAGTGAAGAATGTGTGTATAATGTTTGAGGGGGAGGAGTCAGATTTCTTGGATCAAAATAGGAATGTCTGTATTCAGAGTGATAGGAGAATGTGTGTGTGATTTTATTTGGAGATATATGAGTGTGTAAAGAGAGAAGAGAGAAAGTGTACAGGTAGTCCCCCTAAATCCCCATTGATGAAGAAAAGGCATTTGTAGTATCGGTAGAACTATACCAAGGCACATATTGACGAACCCAAAGAGAAATGGCGTAACATAATGTGGACTGATGAAAGTAAGATTGAACCCTGAACCCGAAAAGAACATCGACAGTTTGTCAGACAACCCCCAGGTTCTGAATTCAACCCAACAAACACTATGAAGACAATTATCATGGTATGGGGATGTTTTCATACTACAGTGTTGGGACTATGGAGTATTGTCCTGTTGGAAAAAAAATATTCTCAGAGTTGGGGAACATTGTCAGAGCAAAAGGATGGTTCAAAGGTTCAAAATGTTTTATTTGTCATTTGAAATAACAAGTAATGGTAACGAAATGCTTGGTTTTTCTACTCTCGACAGTACAGTTAAAAATTAAAAAAGTGACAGTAGTTATAATATAAAAATAAGACGATAACACAAACTATCAATAATAACACTAAACAAAAAATATGCAAAAATAATAATAACTACACAACGACAGTACACGTGTGCATGATATGATTGGC
This sequence comes from Esox niger, assembly GCA_016801105.1. NCBI lineage: Eukaryota > Metazoa > Chordata > Actinopteri > Esociformes > Esocidae > Esox > Esox niger. Next base: position 2,762 of record JACXGJ010013791.1, on the reverse strand, counting down.
AGACAAGCATGATATAAAGTGACAGGTGTGCATGGGACTATGGATAGAAGGGAAGATGGGTTCCTGAATTGAGTAGCATTTACAGCCTGAGGAAAGAAACTGTCCCATAGCTGGTTAGTTTTGGACAGAATACTCCCGTACCTTCTGCCTGACGGCAGCTTGGTAAACAGTCCTTGACATGGGTGGCTGGGATGATTCTGTAATGATTTGTTTGCACCTCCTCCTACAACTCTCTGTGTAGAGATCCTGCAGGAATGGCAGGTCTGACCTTGTGATGCGCTCAGCTGTTTTAATCACCCTCTGATGTGTTTTACGGTCGAGGGCGGTGCAGCTGCCATACCAGGCATGATACTCTTGATAGTGCATCTGTAGAAGTTGATGAGTATTCTGGAATGCATGCCAAGTCTCCTTAATTGTCATAGGAAGAAGAGACATTTCCTGGCCTCCTTCACCAAATTGTTAGAGTGATGAGACCAGGTTAAGTCATCGCTGATGCTGACACCAAAGAACTGGTTGTTGTGAACTCTACTGCAGACCCCTTGATGTGTATCGGGGCGTGGTTTTTCCCGCCACTGCTTCATGTGTTCTACAAACATCTCCTTTGTTTTGCTGATATTGAGCTGGAAGTTGTTTTCCTGACACCACAAAGTCAGTGACCTTACCTCATTTCTATAGGTTGACATGTTGTCAGAGATCAGGCCTATGATGGTGGGGTCATCAGCAAACTTAACGATGGTGTTGGAGACGTGGGTTGCCAGGCAGTTGTGGGTGAAGAGAGAGTACAGGGGCGGGCTCAGCACACAGCCCTGGGTGGAGCCAGTACTGAGAGTCAGTGAGGGGGTGTTGCCCATCTGCACCACCTGGGATCTGCCCGACAGGAAGTTCAGGATCCATCTGCACATAGTGGGGTCGAGACCCAGATCCCTGAGCTTCACCGCTAGCTTGTGGGGCACAATGGTGTTGAAGGCTGAGCTGTAGTCAATGAACAGCATTCTCACATATGTGTTCCTCTAGTCCAGATGAGAAAGTGCAGAGTGGAGGGTCAGAGCATTGGCATCCTCTGTAGATCTGATATGTCTTATAGGCAAACTGCAGTGGGTCGAGTGTTACAGGCATGGAGTCTGTGATGTGAGTTAAACTAGCTGCTCAAAGCACTTCATGCATAAACGACTTTGAACGTCGTTCATGCAGAGGACTTTTTGCTTTTTTTGGCACAGGAAAAATTACGGACTTTTTGAAGCAAGTGAGGACCACTGACTGATGTAGCGATAGGTTGAAGATATCAGTAAAGACATCAGCCAGATTGTCTGCACAGACCTTGAGAACATGGCCTGAGAAGTTGTCTGGTCCAGGAGCCTTGCGGGAGTTAATCCTTTATAGGGCTTTGCAAACGTCTGCCCTGGTCCATTTGAGTGTACATCCCCGGGAACATTATCCCAGGGATAATGTTCTCAAAGCAAGTAAAGAAAGAGTTCAGTTTTTCTGGGAGAGAAGCCAGCACTTCCCCCACACTACCTGAATAACCTTTAGTCAGTGATGATTCTCAGACCACTCCACATGTTCCTGGTATTGGAGCCCTGGTAAAGAGATTTTACTTTGACTATGTATTGGCCTTCGCAGTTATTATTGCCTTCCTGAGGTCATACCGTGATTTCTTATCCTGGAAGAACACCTGCTTCCAGGACCTCGAACTTGGCTTGATCCATGCGTCCTTCACAAACACAAATTTGCCAATTCCAGCCTTGCTGAAGCATCCCCAGATCATCACCGATCCTCCACCAAATTTCACAGTGGGTCCGTAGACCTCCAGATGTCCATCTAACCATTAGACAACCAGGTGTTGCGCATAGCTGAATATTCTACTCTTCAGAGAAGATGACCTTCTTCCATTTCTCTACGGTCCAATATTCATGGTCTTTTGCAAACTTTGGCCTGGCTCTTCTTTGCTTCTAATAGATTTTCTAGCTTTGCACGACTCCAGGAGCCTGTTTCAAACCGTCCTTGCCATTCACTTCACCCCAGCTGCTGTTTGCAATTCTTTTTGTAGGTCACTTGATGTCATCCTATGGATGTTGAGTGACATTTGAATGAGTTCTCAGACAGTGGACAGTCGTTTTCGCATTCTGCCAGTCTGTAGCTTTGTTGCCCCCAATGTCTGTCGCTTGACCTTGTTCATATGAACCGCCATCTTTGAAATTTTTAGGATGGAAGCAACCTGACGCTCAATGTATCCGGTAAAGCCAGAATTAAACCCTTCTTTTCCTCACTGAAAGCTTTTATTTTCATTTCAGCATGTCATACTGAAGTTATTTTATTCAAATTACCTTTGAGGTACTACTTGCACTGTCTTTGCCATCTAGGTCGTCATATTGCAAGAGGATAGTGAGGACCACAGCAGTGCGTTTTTATACTTTTCCACATTAAATTAGATTTGGTTCAGGTAATTTTACTTAATGAGGTACTGATTAGGTGATAGATGAGGTAACTTTAGCGAGGTAACTAGCATCAGACCTAGTGTACTTTTATTACATTTGTTAATAATTAGGCTACATACAATACATAGGTGTGTGTGTGTGTGTGTGTGTGTGTGTGTGTGTGTGTGTGTGTGTGTGTGTGTGTGTGTGTGTGTGCGCTCCAAGTAAATCTGCATCCCCCTGATGACCAGTACAATAATTCTGTGTGCCCCATTACCATCCAAGTTGCCCATCCCTGGCATAAATGATCTTAACACTAGAGATCATAGTCTACATAATGTGCTATTA
>JACXGJ010013790.1:0-15717 GCA_016801105.1 Esox niger | reverse complement strand
TGGTTTAGGGTCTAGGTTTAGGGGTTCTTACCGGCTGTACGTCACCATGGTTTAGGGTCTAGGTTTAGGGGTTCTTACCGGCTGTACGTCACCATGGTTTAGGGTCTAGGTTTAGGGGTTCTTACCGGCTGTACGTCACCATGGTATAGGGTCTAGGTTTAGAGGTTCTTACTGGCAGTTCTTACGGGCTGTTCTTCACCATGGTTTAGGGTCTAGGTTTAGGGGTTCTTACCGGCTGTACGTCACCGTGGTTTAGGGGTTCTTACCTGCTGTACTTGGACCACCTGCAGCTGTATGTGTTGAGGCTGATTGATGCCTCCTCCTGATTGGCTGACAGGTATATATTGGATCCTCTGGTAGTCGGTGGTCAGGGTGTGGGACAGCTCCGTCATGGCCTGGGTCAACAGGTCTGTCGTCTGGGGGGGCAACAATCCGAGTGGCCTTTACTGGTTAATTCAGTCATATACTGGTTGAACAGACTGTTGATTTATATATTTTTTTAAAACAGCCAGTCACTGTTAATCAGGTAATCAACAAAAATATGTTTTATTCATTAACAGTAAGTCACTGATTGGTTCATTTATTAACAGAGCAAGTGAACTGACAGGTCTGTCTGACAGACCGTCATGGCTGACTTTCTGTCAATGCAGTAGTTTCCCATAAGCTGTATATCTGTGTGGGTGTGCCCTTACAACAACAGTCTCAGCGGTGGTGCCGTCTGCAGGAGTGGAGCTGATGACGGCGGTGGTGGGAGGAGCCTGGATGGCATTGGCTAGCTGGGCGTATTCAGGGTGTTTCTTACGGATGTGCTGAACCATTTTAGTCTGCAGCACAGAGGCAGACCGGCAGACAGGCAGGGAGGGAGGCAGGCAGGCAGAAAATGGAGAAAGGAATAAAAAGACAGAGAAAGTAGGAGAAAAAAGAAAGGACAGAAAACGAGACAAAGAAAAGAGAGAGAGACAAATAAAGATGACAAGTATAAGTCCCTGTAGAAAACTTAAATGAATTGACTTAGAAGATCTCCCCCAGACACCCAATAAGGATGTCACTTCCTGTATACGGCCCGCTTCATAGTTAGTTGTCAGGGGAAAAAAAGGCTTTGGTTCCGGCCCGACGCCGACAAGCCATCAGAGCCTGTACCTTGCTGCTGTACTGCTTGGCACAGTGTGGGCAGCAGACGGGCGCCGTGGCGATGGTGCCCGTCAACTGAGTGTGCGTGGACAGCATGGGGTCGGGTTCCCCCGGGACAGCAGGGCGGAGCTTCCTGATGCTGGGGGGTAACTCCGCCCCCGGGTGGTTCTTCAGAATGTGGGCCTTCCTCTTGCTAGCACTCTTGTATACCTGGGGGGGGGGGGGTGCAGGAAACATTAGTGGTTCTGTGGTTGGCATGGAGACATGCATCCGCTTTGAAGTGGAACAGAGATCACAGTCTGGCTCTCAGGTGGGCAGGCAGACAGGCAGACAGAAAGACGGGTGGGCAGGCAGACAGACAGACAGACAGACGGGTGGGCAGGCAGACAGACCGCCGGGTGGGCAGGCAGACAGTTGTACCTTGTCACAGTACTGGCAGAAGTAGTCTCTGTTGGGTTTGATGATGGGCAGCGTGAGCTCCGGAACTTCCTCTATTCGCATCTCAGGGTGGCGCTTGGACAGGTGATTTACCTGGGGACAGAGGGAACCGGGTCAGCACACGTACACGCTCGCACTCACACGTGCACGCTCAGCATCACTGCTCACCAGCATTCCTCTGCGCCTGAAGCCCATCATACACATGCGACATTTGAACACGAAGCTCTCGAAGTCTGTGGTGGGGACCTTCTGCTTCAGGACCTTGGTTCGGTGGATCCGGTCGGCCTTCTTGGCCTCCCGCTCGGGGTTGTGCATCCGCTGCATGTGTTCCCTCAGCTTGTCCTTACGCTGGGGAGCACAGAGAGGGACGGGCGGGACGGGAGCAGAAAGGGAGGCGTGGGGGGAACAGAGGAGAAAAGAGGTGGGGGGTGAAAAGAGAAGAGAGGAAAAAGGAGTTGGGGGTGAGAAGATGAAAAAGGAGGTGAGGGGTGAAAAGAGAGGAGAAAAGGAGAAGAGAAGGAAGAAGAGAAGGATGAAGATGTCTACAGGGTGGATTCTACTCTGACCTACTGCTCTTTCAGCAAAAAGAAACCCTTTCACCACGTTGCTGTCATATAAACATGCATCCAACCGCGGCTCTGAAGGGCCTCGAGTTTTCCCAGGTCAGGAGGAACCGGTGGCCCGGGGTGAAGACCGTTCCCCTCCCTCTCACCTTGAACTGTTTTCCGCAGGTGGAGCAGAGGAAGTCCTTGCGGTCGCTGTGTCTCAACATGTGGAGCCGCAGCTTGTCGGGTCGGCAGAAGGCCTTGTCACAGTCGGAGCACTGGAAGATCTTCTCAGAGTGGAAGCTGCGCACGTGTTTCTTCACCTGGCGGAGCGACGAGATGGGAGTCGGATGTTAAGGTCTCCATGGAGGCCAGTCCAACTGTCCACCGTGCGTCTGTGTGTGAGTGAAAACACGAACCTGCTTGAAGTCGGTGAAGACCTTCTTACAGGAGGGGCAGGAGAAGCAGCCATCCACAGCATGTACGCCCACGTGCTCCTTCAGGAGGTCCAGACGGTCGAAGGTACTGGTGCAGAACAGGCAGGAGTAAGCCCGGTGTTCTGAGTGGAGTAGGAGGTGATCCTCCAGGGCACCATGGGACAGGAAACCCTTATCTTAGCAGGGGAAATTATTTTCCATAAAACGGCGTCACAAGACTCATTAAAGACTAGATTAAAACATCAAGCAACTATGAACATTGGAAGGGGGAAACTTCTCCACTGGACAGGGGAACAGGAAGTAGAGCAGGGGTGTCAAACCGGTTCCATGGAGGGCCGAGTGTCTGCAGGTTTTTGCTCGAACCTTGTACTTGATTGATTAATTAGGTCACTCATTGGTTAGTTTCTAACCTCACTTGGTTGTTTAGGTCTGAACTGGGAACCAATTTATAGGAAAAACCATAAACCTGCAGACACTCGGCCCTCCGTGGAACCGGTTTGACACCCCTGAAGTACAGGCTACAGGACAGAGCGTTTAAAAGAGGAAGTAGAGGCTACAGGACAGAGCGTTTAAAAGAGGAAAGAGAGGCTACAGGACAGAGCGTTGAAAAGAGGAAGTAGAGGCTACAGGACAGAGCGTTGAAAAGAGGAAGTAGAGGCTACACGACAGAGCGCTTAAAAGAGGAAATAGAGGTTACAGGACAGAGCGTTTAAAAGAGGAAGTAGAGGCTACAGGACAGAGCGTTTAAAAGAGGAAGTAGAGGCTACAGGACAGAGCGTTTAAAAGAGGAAGTAGAGGCTACAGGACAGAGCGTTTAAAAGAGGAAGTAGAGGCTACAGGACAGAGCGTTGAAGAGGAAGTGGTCCCTTACTGCAGTGATTGCAGGAGAGATAGGCATCGCGGCCGTGGACCCTCAAGTGGATCTCCAGCTTGTCTTTGTCCCGGAAGGCCTTGCCACAGTGGGTACATTTAAAGGGCCGGAACGACTTCCTGATGAACAGATGCTGCAGAGCGGCGTTCTGGATGGGGACAGGATATGCGTTGTATAATGGACCACAGAGAAGTAGACTAGGTGTTCTAGCTCTGAAGCAGATGAAATACATGGAACGGCAGGAGAACCCAGAGCAGCATTTAAGAACCACTGATCTGAAGGCGACCCAGGCCTCCCAGTGACACCGGTCTCAAAACAAACGAGACTGTGAACAAAACCTGCCTGTCCAAGGTTCAATGTTAACCTGCTTTAGTTTGAAACTTACTGGCCCCAAAAATATTTTACTGTCCCTCCTTCCAAAAGTTGTTATCAGTATTATAACGTAAAACCAAATACTTTAGTTACTTAACATGTTTAATCCTTTATGAAATGTATTCCTGATTTATAAAACAAAAAACATTTTATATTTCTTTCATTACATTTCTAATTATAAAACTTGAGAAAAAGATCACAGTGAACAAAACATTTGATTGTTACACAAAACACGGATTCATTCATCCCAGGGGAACAGCCGAACGGCCGGCCCGTTTCTGTTACTAGGTACGCGATTGTTATCGTCGTGCCATCACCCAATGGGCATCTGCATTTCAATTCCTGACCAGCAGGATGCCTGCAAAGAGCTGCCAGGTAGTTATCTGTGCATGAGCCAGATTAAATAGGAACTGGAGGATGTCGAGTTTATAATGCCATTATACTTTTATATTTACATTTTAGTTTTGCACTGGCCCGATTGGGACAGTGACTTGCTAGTTTTATTAGTCTCTAGGTTTTTCTGGCCCTGGGCCATCGTTATAATCAAGCCCCGTGGTCTGTCTGTCTATAGACCTTAAGACAGTTCGGCGATGCCCCTACTCTGGTCTTACCCGTATTCTCTTGGCTCGGCGCATGTCCTGGGGGGTGAGGTTGAGGTGAGGGTCCCCCGGGGGGACAGGGCTATTCTGGGAGCCGTCCTCTTTGTTTGTGGGCATGGGGGTGTCCGTTGTCAGGGTGGAGATGTGTGTGTCGGGGTCCGGGGAGTCGCCGCCTGGGGCGTCAAGCTGCGCCTCGGTCTCCATCCTCGCCCCTTCCTCCAGCTCCAGCTCCACCACCTTGAGACCGTTCACGGCCCGGTCCGCTTCGTACGGCAGCTTCACCATCAAACCCAGCTGCTGCTACGGGTCAGACGGACGGGCTCATTAGGACTGAGGCCCAAACGGAGCCATGCACCCCATATGGTGTGCTCCCCCCAAAATTTGAGGGACATCTTGGGAGACAGAAGAACAAGGACGAGGGAGTCGTCTGAGCCAGAGAGGAGGTCCTACCGGTGTCTTGTCCAGCGATGGGTCAACTGGGGGCTCCAGGCGGATAAACTTAGGGGGGCGACCGGGTCTCCTGCCTGTCCCGAACCTCTTCCTGCCACGCCCCCGAGCACGCCCCTTTGGTCTGCAGAGACAGGTTAAATCAATCAATCGATGTGCCGTTTCATTGGAGGTACAGTTCCGTCTTGGGTTATGTTTTACATATTTGTTGGACACGGGAATCAAACTCATTCTCAGTGTCACCTTGACATCTGAGATAGTCCCGTTGAGATGGACATGGTTCTCAATGCGCACATGAAGGTAAGAAATAAAATAAATATTTACTACATAACACAAACATTGGCAATAACTAAAATGTGAATTAAATGTATATCACACTAGTCAATGTATTTTTTTGCTATTCCCTTCAGGTGTTAATAGCCTTGTTGTGCCAAAAAGTAACCTGCATCAAGCTATTTTGACCAAATGCTGACTAAAAGATTAACAGTTCACAGAGAGGACCAGGTGACGGCTGGGTGAGTTAAGCCTAATAGCACTTACTACTGTGTGTGTGTGTGTGTGTGTTACCTGGTGACATAATCCAATTTGTCATCATGCATATTGAGGTGCTGCTGTAGTTGTTCTGAACTCATGAAACGCCGGTTACACTCGTAGCAGGGCCAGTTCTTCTCCTGCTCACGAAGCACTGAAACACACCAGACGACAGCATCTGAAGGTGACTAAGAAGTTCACTTTGCCAAGCTCCATTTTTTCGTCTTGCTTAACCGTGGTCATTTCGTTGGAAATAGTTAATCACAACCATTCAGTGAGACAACTGACAGCTTTCTACACAGCAGAAATGTGGGGATTAAGCTCAAGAATGTGAATGTTGAAAATGAAGGAACGGGTAAACAATGGTCAAACAAAGAACGAGGCACGCCGTGTCACCTTTACGCTCCTCCTCCGTGACATCGTGGACTTTCTGACTGACAAACTCGGCGTAGGAAGCAGCGTACCACACCTGGGGAGACGGAGGACACGGTCAAGACAGTCCTGGCTAGGTAGAAGACCACCATGTCTTCAATGGACATGGCGAAGATCCAGACCAACTAGACTGCAATCATAGACGGCCCCTCCCAAATGATTCCTAGACTGCACACAGTCATATTGTTTCTTTTTGTATTATTTGGTTTGTGTTTTGGTTGTCTGGTGTCTCTGCTTTTAGTGGTGTGTCGTCCTACTGTGAAACCCTGCTTACCCAACACTTCCCAACTGGGACAGTAAATATACTGTTTGAAGATTTGTAGATTGACTCATCTGCAAATTACCTTCAACAGGGTAATTTCACATAATGAACCATTTATTTCTAAATAAACTCTGCATATACCTTAAATGCTTTCTTCCACAAAAGCGGTGTTAAATGAAAGGATAAAAAAGATTACGATGGTTAATTAATTGATCTGTCTCGTTTAGTCAGTATTTCTCAAATGCTTGCCTTGAGTTCTTGCTTGGGCTGGATATTCTTGATGGTTGTATAGAAGATCTCAGAACCGTACTGGTAGGCTACCAAGTTCTGTTCCAGGTGGTTCTGTGCGGGCCTAACAAACATCATCCAATTACAGCTGTCCTCGTCAGAGAGGTCGACCCACATGGCGTCGGACTTCTCCACGTCCTTGTCAGCATCCAGCATGCACAGCTGTGGAGAGAAGGGTGAGCGAGTGAGAAAATGGGAGAGGAGATCCGTTTTAGAGAGAAATCAGTATTTTTCTTCATGGTCCTTTGAGCTGGATCCATCCCAGTCATTACGGCCAACGGAAAGACCCAGCAGGGCAACATATTCCCAGGTTTTACAGAGATACTTTTTGCAATAATTAGGGATATCTAGAAAACCTGAGAATTTTTGGTAAGTTACCATAAGACGGGATAAACACGCAGTCAGGAAAAACTGGTCTTGATCATTTTCGGAAAGGAACTTGTTGAAGCAATGAGGACAACAGCCTACAGCTTCCCAGGCTGGCACTAACGCTGGTAGAGGCTAATTTGGGAAACGGAGTTCACTCGCCTTCAGGTGAATATAGTGGTCCTGCAGCTCTGCCTGTCTGACCAGGGGTCCCTCCACGGGACCAAACTGGGTCCTCTTCGGGATCCGTCTCTTGGAGAAAACCCCGCCCAGGAAGCGGTCAATGTAAAGCACAAGAGGAAGACTGGCTCGAGCCCGGGAGACCACAGGGCGATTGGGGATGGGGTGCAGAGCGCCGTGCTTCTCACACACAGACGGGTTGGAGAAGTTACACTCCTCACACCCTGAGAGGAAGGAGACAGTGGTACACGGAGACACAAAAAAAGAAGCAGAATAGAGAAAGAATAAACTACTGAATATTTCTTTGTTTGGACGGCACAAAGCAACAATGCTCATGTCTGGTAGTCAGTGAAATCAGGCCACAGCCATTACGAGACTCTCACAGAGGTTGTGTGGTGTGAAGGACTGTGGCGGCCCAGGCTCCCAGTCATCTAGGTCAGAGTCATCTTCGTCATCATCCTCCTCTTCGGAATCATCAGTGGACGTGGCCCCAAGCGGGCTGGAGGAGGGGTCAACCATTCCCGCCAAACATGGGGCAGGGCCTGACACAGGCAGCTGACCCTGGAGACACAAAGAATTACCCTATAAAGAGCCATGACAGGTGGCGGTGTCTGGACCTGTTCACTGCATCAGAGGCCACCTGGACATCTGCATTTCAGTATAACCAGGATCACAGCATTAAAGTTTAAACAGGACAACTGCATTACCTTCTACCAAGACTACTGCATCACCGTTTACCGGGACCACTGCATCACCGTCTACCGGGACCACTGCATCACAGTCTACCGGGACCACTGCATCACAGTCTACCGGGACCACTGCATCACAGTCTACCGGGACCACTGCATCACAGTCTACCGGGACCACTGCATCACAGTCTACCGGGACCACTGCATCACTGTCTAACGGGACCACTGCATCACTGTCTAACGGGACCACTGCATCACTGTCTAACGAGACCACTGCATCACAGTGTTACAATTCGACAGGATCTGAACATTATTTACATATTTGTGCTTGTATTATGTGTCTACATACATGTTCAAACTGCTTGAGTACATTGTTATTCACAAAAATGCTCATATGAGAATCTAGATTCAAAGTGCTTATTAGCCCCAGAATAGCTTTAATTTGGGTGAGGAGAGCTGATGTTATGCTGTGATGTTTCTGACTCTGCACAAGTCTCCTAGGCAACAGTGACTATGGCCCTCATATTCTACTCATGTCTTCAATGCCAGGTCCACCCTTTTATACATTGGCTTTAGAATGTATTCAGGTCCCTTCGCTTCCTCCAAATTTTCGGCAACTGAATTCTGATTAAAATAAAATTGCCATCAATCTATATACAATGGACTAAAAATTATTGCCAATTCACTGGAAATTAAAGGACTGAAATGTCTCATGTACTCAAAATAGAGCTCAGATGCATCCTGTGTCCTTTGATAATTTTTGATCACACTTGATGTCCACCTATGGTAAATTAAATGTATTGGCTATGATTTAGAAATGCACACATCACTCTATATAAGGTCCCACACTTCACAGTGCATATCAGAATGAATACCAAGATATGATATCCAAGGAACTTTCAGCAGACCTCTGAGATCCTCCAAAAAACAGATCCACAGAGCTTCAGAGTTTCTATGAAGAGATGGCAGAACCTGCCAAAATGACAACCATTTCCGCAGCACTCCATCAATCAGGCTATTTTTGTAGCGACTAGATGGAAGCCTCTCCTGTGTAAAAAGCATACGACAAGCATATGCCTGGCGTTTGGCACTTAAGACTCTGAGATCGTGAGGAAAAACATTGTCTGAAGTAACCAAAATGTTACTATTAAGCCTGAAGGCAGTATGTCTGACAAAAACAAGGTAGCGCTCATTGCCTGGCAAATACCATCCCTATAGTGATGCACAGTGGCGGCAGCATCATGCTATGGGGATGCTTCTTACCGGCAGGAACAGGGAGACTGGTCAGGATTGATGGAAGTGTTAAGATGAGACCTTGAAGAAACCCTAATTCAGATCAGACTGGACCTCAAACTAAAGCCAGAATTCATCTTTCAGCACACAAACAACCCACAAGACAACACTGGTGTTGCTATATTACAAGTCTGAATGTCCTCGGTTGGCCAAGCCCAAGCCTGGACTTAAACCCCATTGAACATCTGTGGGGCAACCTGAAAATCGCAGTACATCGACACCTCACATCCAGTCAGAAAGAGCTTGAGAAGATCTGCAAAGAGATATTGGAGAAACTGCCCAAATCAGGTGGGCAAACCGGTAGAGCCAATACCCAAGGAAGACTCAAGCTAAGATTGCTGCCTAACGAGCTTCCACAAGGAACTGACTAAAGGGTCTGAATATATGCACATGAGAGAAAAGTTGTCAATAGAAAAATGTATTTGTATTGTGTGTTAATAACATGGCAAAACAGTAATTTCACATATTATTAAAAAAAAGTCTATAAAATAACGTGTAAAATTGAAATAGTCTGAATACTTTCTATTTTAACTGCCACTAAACAACCCACTAACCGAGCCTCTTGTGAAGATGAGCACATTAGAATTAACTGGTTTTCTCCATCTAGGTAGCTAATATTTTGTATTACTCAAGAGGATAAAGCAGCGAGATGGCAAGTTGTGTTCTATTACACACAGAGGCGTTGAACCAGAGCATTTGAATGTTCTAAGAGGTTCTAAGAGGACTAACTGCTCACCTCAGTCACCGGCTCCAGGAGACCTTGGGGAGCCTCAGCAACATTGCTTAGCACATGGAGATTGGCCGCATTCATGTTCTGGCCACTGGGCAGCAACACTGTCACCTGGGGGGAGGGAACATTTTGCCAACTCAAGAGTTTTGCCTAACCTGATCCAAGAAAAACTCTGTGGCCCTTTATCGACAGTCAGCAGGTTCTTTTTTTTCCTGGTCAAGTTATATCAGATGCAATACGATGACACGGGGCAAATTTAATTCTCTGTGGTTTTAACAAGGGTACAACATTTCTCTTGGCAAAGGGAACTTACCTGCTGTGTCGTACCATCCTGTTGGATGTAAGCCACCTGAGGCTGGTCCGAAAACACACCCTGAGAAAAAAAAATAACTCAATACAATGAGTTTCCGCGGAACAGCGGAGTGTTATTTTTCTTCACAAACTGAAAGTGAAAAAGGCCAGTGCGCGGTGTCTGACCGTGGCCCCGTCCGCAGGGTGGATGTACACCAGTGTGTGTTCCGCCGACTCCACGGCGGCGTAGGGGTTACCGTGGGAGGTGTACACCACCTGCTGTTGACCCCTGTCCTGCTGGTCTCCACTGTAAACGACCTGGGTCACCGCGCCCCCCCCCTCGAAATGCACCTGTAGCACACAACGACCAAGGTGGTTGGCCATTTGAAAAGAAACGTCCCCTGAGTGGACACTCTTAACAATACAGGACCTGGGCATTGTGATTCAGATTATATTAGGTACTGATCTGGGATGGAGGATCAGTTAAGCCTAAGTACAGATCTAGCACATGTCAGCCATAAGTACTGATCTAGGATCAGTCTTCTTTGGCTACAGATCCAGGCGCCGCTTGTTCTAGGTAGTGATCCAGAATCAGTTCAGGGGGAAATGCAACCCTGACCCAAGATCAACTTCTAGGGTCCAATAAAGTATATTACAACACAAGTGACTACAGAGAGAGTATAAGACCTGAGTGCCGTTCCCTGATTCGCTGTTCCCCGCCTGGTTCCACACAGGAGATGATTCCTGCTTGGTCTCCATGGCTGCGGCTGGAACCCCTTACCCGGTGGGTCACCTGATCACCCTGACCACACCTCCTCACGCTGTTTCTTGCCTCTCCAGGATGAACACTGGTGATCACATGACAACCACAGCACTGGGAGTTAGGAGACAAACATTGAAGTTGTCAAACCTTTTGTCAAGCAGAACCTAACTGGGAGAATAAATTGTATCCATGATATTCTCTCAATTGAAACATCTTTTTTGGTGGAATGAAGAGCCGTTAACCACCTCAGCTGAGACATGCCGTTAAGTGCAAAACGCCTGAAAGAAAATATACTGTACCAGTACAGTACTTTATAGCGTTTGTTGATTAGCAACATTATATCTAATGACTTCATTTTCAGAAATGCCTTCAGAACACTAATTGTTGTTCAGACATTGCGTATTGGGCTTTCAGCCTGTGCTGTTGGCGGCTTCGTGAAGAATACGCCACTGACTGTGCAATGCGGGCAACATACGTTAATCTATCTCTGCAATAATTTATCAGTCACCTATGTTTGCCGAGCATACGGCCGTGACATGTATGTTTTTAAATAATTATATTGCTTCGTAGCACGCTAGCAACCATTCAATTGACAGGGCTAGCTAACCAAAATAAACCAGCATGCAGTGGTTTCTCGCAAAGAGCGGTCAAACTAATCACTGTATGGGGGTACGAGAGAAACGCAGCCGAATATGCATCGGCGAACGCGCAAGGGAAATTGAGTCAAATCTGCACCAGTTTGACTCGATAACGCGCAATGTCTAACACTGTGTCGTTTACATGGCTTTTAACACAAAACGGCCATATTGTGTATATTCTGCGAATCCCCCCTGCTCCTACCCTTCAAGTCGTCAGTTCCAACCGGACCATACCACAAAAATCAGCGATACAGAAACTCGGGCATTTGCGGCGATGCCGCACACGCATTAGCACATTTAACGCCAATGTATGGCGGACCTTGGAAATGTACCTGGCAAATTGGATACATAACAAAATTAATTATTTGATGTACTTGCAAAACGGTCTGTAATTTATCCGGTCCCCAAATATTTGGTCTAGACCCACCCGTCCCCCCTTCTAGTTGAGCCTAGCCTGAAGCCGCCAGAGAACAAGGAAGAAGAGGCTCCATTTTGGGTGGGACTAAACAACAACAGCCACATTTGAAGCGACCCAACTAAAAAATGTATATTTCTATCGATAGAAATGAGTAACCCGGTAACGACATTTTGATTGATACTTACAAGGAGGTAATCGAGAAATTACACTTATGGAATAAGGCCGAAATTCTCCCGAGTTTTGATATTTTTAACGAAAACGTTCAAGTTGTTCTTACCTCAGAATGGTAGCTGCAGAGATGGCTGCATTGCATATATTACCATATTCTTCCTGGCAACTCGCTGAGGCCTGTGTAGCGATTGGTGGGGTTATATTGAGTGGTCAAATAAAAACAATTCATTTTTATAAATACATTTTATTTTCATCGTATTAATGTAAAAATGCCACTTAGAAAAAAACACGATATACAAGGCCTTGGTGGTTAGTAGATTTCTCCCCTCATGCTTATTTAATGCAAACAGGGGCCAATTAATAAATTCCACCAGCCAGCTTTCGACCAATGAAAGAAATATAACGTATGATAGCTGCCCAATAACAATAAAGCATTGTTCTACCCGTTTTAGACATATTTTATAACCGAGTCATCGGAGATTCATTAACTTTTGCATATCAAGTGGGTTTGCAAACATGTAAAAAAAACGATTCCGATGTGATTAATCTGGACAATTGCATTTATCGTTACAAATGGCGTTTTTTGAGAGTTGGGAAACACGTGGATTACTTGTGTCTCTGTTATACTATTATTGTAGGAGCAAGTCAATGTTCACCTGATGTAAAAGTTGTTATTGATATTTTTTGTCCCTATGATGAATGATTTATAATTTAGGCAAAACACAGCGGGATGTGAATCTGTTTATGGGTCTGGTCAATAAATTGTTCAGATATATTGATTTAAAAAGAAACATGTTTTTGTATTGGATAGTCCCTATACTTGAAATGTGCTGTTGGGGTGGTTTATCTTTTGGGATAGGGTCCTTCGAAATATGCATTGTTTGACGATATAAGCATTTTGTTTGTGTCTCTGTTTTATCTATCTCTGTTTTATTATGTTCTTAAAAATAATAAATACAATTTAAACCACCCAGTCTGTTCACATTTGTAATATTTTATGTATTATGTGATTTCTAATGGAGCCTGTCTGAATCTGCAGTGTCCTGGAGTAGGCAATGTTTTAGGTTATATAACAGTTGAGTCCTGTAAAGTTGTTTTAAAATAGATTTTACTGGAGGTCTTCAAAAAAGCCACAAAATATTAACTTGTTTCTTTCTTTTCTGTGGCTCTGGTTTATGTAAAATTAGCCTGAAATACAGTCAATAAATGGAGCTGAGTTCCCACACCCCACATTTTGCAATATTTGTGTACTGGCAACCAAAACTATTTTATACCACGACTGAGACGGTAAATAAAATAAATCCTAAATGCTAAAGGAACAAGATATAAAAAGAGTCTTGTGGATCTTGGATGGCGCCAAGCCAAGGTTATGGCACTGCTTTAAGTTGGTCTGGATGAGAGCATTTGCAAAATGACAAAAATGAAGAATAGTGGTTGTGAAACTTCCTTTGAAAGGTCTTAACCAAGGAAGAAACCTTGTGTAGAGCCCATCCCCAGGGAGAAGCCAATCCTCTTCTGGGTTTGCCAGGAGCATATTATAAGATTACAGAAGTACAATACCCTTCAAGGCCACACCTTTCGTCGTATTAAAATATGCACATTTCAAATGGTCAATAAAGTTGATGATCTATGACTCGGGATCTTGAACGTCATGACCGGTGTCGTTACTGGTAAGGCACTGGAACTTTGTGCTTACTCATCGTGTTATCAGTGCAGAGGATTTAATGTGGTGACATTTTAATTTCCATTGGAAGTCAATGACCTGGATTAAAATATTTTATCCACAAAATGGATTGATCGTATAATGACAGGCCCCGCATCATCTACTCCAGAGGTTGAACCATTCCCTGGATAATACACAAGGCATTGGAGGCTGGCAAACGGCAGTGATGGGTGGTGTCCGCTGCAAGCTTGATCCTGCCGAAGGGCGTGTGTGTGTGTGTGTGTGTGTGTGTGCTAACCACAGGTATGTCCTCAACTACTCTCGTCATTGTTCATTACAGAAAACATCCAGGTACACTCATGACCTGGTTTTTATACACAGCCACATCTCAGGATGTAAGGTTGCACAAAGACTTTAGTTAAAGCTCCTGTATACACACACACACACACACACATATATAAAATGTTAAATACATTCAAATATACAGTAGTGTGTATATACAGTGTATGTATATATGAACCAGTGTTACTGTAGAGAAAGAGATACAAACTATTTTCCTACTTCCTACAATGGCTGACATCTAATCCCTGTAGAGATTACTCCCATGGTGAAGGTTAAACCCCTAGCATGCTTATGAATGTGTCTGGTCTCTAGCCTAAACAGTAACTATTGCTTGTGAAGCGGTTGGGATCCTAAGGACGTGGCCGGAGGTGGTCTGGCGATCTGGGCGGCTGCCGGCGGTGCACATGCGCAGCTTCTGTCAGACCTAGCATCTTTTACGGCATCCCTGTCAAATAAAGGATATAAATGCTTGAAAGCGTATCGTATACCAAAAAAAAGAATTCATATAGGCTTTTGAATTTCATGAATCATATCACCTATAAATGCACAACAATCTCACCCATAAACACAACAAATTGAATCTGGAAGCTGGCATGAAAATGGTTAATTTGGGGCGTATAATGTTTTTCAAAACCAATTACGCTTCACATTCTCTCACACATTTAGTACTCGACATTTGACTAGAAACGAGTAGAAGTAATGAGTATGTAGGATTTAATTTTGGAAGCAAGTTTCGGTTGCTTGTAAGCTTTTAAAACCGAAAGTCCCTTTTAGGGGATGGTCGGAAAGAGATGGTTATGCTAGGGGATTTCTCTGCGGTCTGAGTGAAGCGTGTTTTACTTTCAATCTGAAAGATTGCTTGTGCTTCTTTGTTATTGTTTTTTTTAAAGCGCCCTGGTGTTATGTTCAGAATAAGATTATTATTCTAGTCTCTAGTTTTGGTTTGGTTGGGGACGCTTTTATTCTTTGCATCAATCATTGGTCATAGAACAGTTCATATTTATATAATATGTCCCAAATGGTGGGCACTACTTTTGACCGGGTCTCATTAAACTTGATTAAGTATTTATCAGAATCAGCTTTATTCGCCAGGTATGTGTACACATACGAGGAGTTTGACTCTGGATTATACAGACTCACGATGTGCTTACTCATAAAAGACTTTAACAAAGGACACTCAACAAGAGTCCCCAACTGGAATATACAGTACACACGAATACACCAAATTAACCAAACAAGGGCAACCTTTTCCTTTCAAATGTGCTATATGTTCAACCAGAGACTTTCTTTCTGGAGAACAGAGAAATGTACTCATGATGACAGAGATCACATCCGAGGGGGAAGTGTAGATTTAGTCTTCCTTATGATTAATTAATTGTCTACTCTATTCTCCATTAATATATTATCAAATTATTCATTAGAGCAGGTCCTCGCAAAATTTTGAAGCAGGTTATTGCACTTCACATAATTTTTTTGTAGTCGTATTGTCCATACTACTTGAATCTTTTTTTCTGGATGGTGATTCCCGAATCAAATGTACAGCGTAGGACTACATGTAGAGACACGATGTACAGACATCCACGGCTATAATAGTACTTCATCCATAGCGGTGACAGTACAGTAGGCCTAATCTGATTAATTCACATCCGGTAGGAATCTGACGCATGGCGGCGCAGTGTGTTCCAAAATTTGAGTGAGGGTGAAATGTGACGAGAGAACAAGTGGGGGGAGAGAGAGAGAGAGAGAGAGAGAGAGAGAGAGAGAGAGAGAGAGAGAGAGAGAGAGAGAGAGAGAGAGAGAGAGAGAGAGAGAGAGAGAGA
>JACXGJ010013789.1:0-15742 GCA_016801105.1 Esox niger | reverse complement strand
AGACTCTTACCTCTGAATGGACCAGGTTCCAGAAGACTCTTACCTCTGAATGGACCAGGTTACAGAAGACTCTTACCTCTGAATGGACCAGGAACCAGAAGACTCTTACCTCTGAATGGACCAGGTTCCAGAAGACTCTTACCTCTGAATGGACCAGGAACCAGAAGACTCTTACCTCTGAATGAACCAGGAACCAGAAGACTCTTACCTCTGAATGGACCAGGATACAGTGATGGGGAACAGGTCTTTGGACTTCAGCATCCGTATGATATTTTCTCTACTGGGAGGACTGATGGTCCACAAGCTGTTTGAGCTTCCCTCCAGCTCGGCTATGGTCAGGTCTTCTGGCACGTAGGACTCAAGCCACTGAAGGGCTTCCTGTGGATGGATAATTTAATTACATTGAAGTTGAAATTAAATAATTTACTTTAATTAAAGTTATTTACATCAGAATAAATTTTGACTCGATATGATTATGCCAGTTTGTCCAATTACTTTCGACCACCTAATATGGGGGGGGCTATGTAGAAAAAGGGTTATAATTCCTCCATAGTTCATACAATAATTTTGACAAAACCCTTAAATCAAAGATGAAAGTCTACACTGAAAGCAACTTGATTGCTTCCTTTATAAACTGTTGTGGTGTCGTGTAGAGCCAAAATGAAGGAAAGTTGTGTCACTGTCCAAAAATACCAATGGACCTGCCTGTATATGATGATTTAATATATAAATGACGTATTACATACTGGGTAGAATTGGTAGGAATTTTTGAAAGTCTTGTAGAATTCAGGATGGGGCACGTCCTTGAGCTGGTTCTGTTGAGCACTCATGGTAAAGATGGGCTGGAAGGTCAGACACAGAGTCAGATAACCCATGGCTGGTTGGTAGTTGATATGATAATGGGTTTGCCGGAGACACTTAAAACAATGTGAGCTTTGTTCACAGAAACGTGTTAGCATGAGTAATCTCTACTTACTGCTAACTCCGGTTGTATTAGGAGAGGTTTCTGTTTTTATCCTACAAATGGAGCTCTAACTCTTAAAACACATGCAGTATGTGCCTTCTACCTGGCTGACTGGTTGATTGGATTGGTTTTCCGGAATGATCAATCCATGACTAATTGACTTGCTCTCTCCCTGACTGTTTGAATGGCTGACTGATTGATTAGTTAACTGATCTGTGGCAAACTGACCCACTGGTTGACTGACTGACTGTCTCCCCGACTGACTGATCTATACCTAACTGACTCCCTGACCAGTTGAAAGACTGAACTTTGGCTCACTAACAGATAGATGGACTGGTTGACTGACTGTCTTCCTGACCAATGGTTAACTGACAGATGTGTATCACTGACTCACTGGTTGCCTGATCTGTGGCTGATTGACTGTATCTCTGACTGATCTGTGGCTGACTGACTGCATCCCTGACCAATCCGTGGCTGAGACTGACTGATTGACTGACTGCCTGCCTGCCTGTCTCCCTGACCGACTGATCCACGGCTGTGAGGCGGTATAATTGCCTGGAACCCGGCCAGGGTGATGGAGAAGGAGACGTCCAAGGGCTTGTTGACCACGCCCACCACAGACTTGACCAGGGACATGAAGAGCAGCGGGAACCAGATGATGCAGATGAGCAGCATGACGATCATCCCGCCCATCCCGTACTTCACCACTGGCTTCTTGGCCTGGCCACGGGGCTGAGGGTAGCGCTGCACGGAGACAGGGGAAGCGATTGGCTGAATCTGTCCAGTGGACTGGAGGGCTTAGGGAAGGAGGGAAGAGGCTCGAGGTGTGGGGGAGAAGAAAGGGAGGGGCTGGAAGTATGCGGAAGATGTACAAGGAAGTGGGAGGGGAGGGGCTTGAGGTACAGATAATGGAAGGGGAGGAGCTTGATGTATGGGGGTGTGGAAGGGGCGGGGCTACAGGTACAGGGAGCGGAAGGGAAGGAGCTTGATATACAGGGGAATGGAAGGGGAGGGGCTAGATATGAGGACAGGGAAGAAAAATGAAGCTGCTTCTACAATGACACCTGTTTTGATCAGGGCCCAAGCAATGCACTATACCAGGAATAGGGTGCACAGGCCTTTGACAAAGGTTAACACTACTTAGGGAATAAGGTAGCTTTTGACATGCATGCATAGATCTGTGCAATCTATGGCATTTAGGGTCGGGCTAAGGGTTAAGGCTAAGTTTGGGTGGGGGTGGTTGGTTTGGTAACACTCGCGTGACGAGTCGGTTGGTCTTGTATCCTCCCTTGTTCATGGTTATCTGGGTAGACTTGCCTTAGACCTGAAGACCTGCATTAAACTACCAGAGCTAACGTTTATATCAAATCCTATAGAAGACTTTTATTAAACTACCAGAGCTAACGTTTATATCAAATCCTATAGAAGATTTTTATTAAACTACGAGAGCTAACGTTTATATCAAATCCTACAGAAGACTTTTATTAAACTACCAGAGCTAACGTTTATATCAAATCCTACAGAAGACTTTTATTAAACTACCAGGGGTAACGTTTATATCAAATCCTACAAAATACTTTTATTAAACTACCAGAGCTAACGTTTATATCAAATCCTACAGAAGACCTTTATTAAACTATCAGAGCTAACGTTTATATCAAATCCTACAGAAGACCTTTATTAAACTATCAGAGCTAACGTTTATATCAAATCCTACAGAAGACTTTTATTAAACTACCAGGGGTAACATTTATAATGTTAAGATTTCTATTCATTTTCCGAGATAATTGTATGAAATCAAATACCTACATTAATTACCACAGTTTAGTGCTTTGCCAAACAAACTTTACAAACCAAAAGAATATAAAATAGAAACAAACACTAACCCGGTTCAGAGTAGAACTGTATTGGGGCCACAGACAGTACAAAGAAGGGCTGGAACAAAATTAATACTATAAACAATTCTGTGCACATTGCAAATTGACTAAGCCCAAAATTAAATGTATTTCAAAATAATTATAATTTCATGTCAAATGATTCTAAAAATAAATGAATGTTGAGGGATCAAAGAAAATCCCTTTCAGGACAATTTTGACCCCTGAAGCATAATCCCCAGTCTTGCAGTTCTGTAGGCAGAACCCGAATTCAAACTAGAACACTGCTGGTCCTACAGACACAGACCCATGAACAAGAGAGGATACAGGACCAACCCTCTCTGACTCCCTCCAACACTTTAGGACAAAGATGTGAGCGTAGATGTCTTCCACACAGATCCAAGATGATAGAGACAGCGAGGTGTCAGTCCAAACCCAGTCCATCACTGCCCGAAGCTCAGTCAGGAACGGGATCAGACGGAACCTGAGAGTGGTGACACAAACACACAAACAACTTAAAGGGCATGTTTATTTCAGAAGGCTGGAGGTACTCAGACAACACATGGCGAGGTCCGTAGCTAGTTAGCAAGTTGGCTAACTTCAAACATCCCTGTCTGCTGCATTGACAAGTACAGTAACAAATACATTCTGATGTGATAATATAAAAATGTGTAGGGACTAGGGGATGAGGTGTAGGGACTAGGGGATGAGGGTGTAGGGACTAGGGGATTAGGGTGTAGGGACTAGGGGATGAGGTGTAGGGACTAGGGGATGAGGGTGTAGGGACCATGGGATTAGGGTGTAGGGACCATGGGATTAGGGTGTAGGGACCATGGAATTAGGGTGTAGGAATCACGGAATGAGGGAGTAGGGCCTAGGAGATGAGGGTGTTGAGCTTTCTACTTCACATTTGAAGTTCAACCTCTTGATGTGTTGTTATATCTCCTCATAAGAACACATTTAATGCAGGGATACGCAACTTTGTTCCCAGGGGATTGTACATTTAGTTCATTTATATATCTGCTAGTTAATGGCCCTCATCTAGAGTCCATGTCTCAACTGCTCTCTGATTAGAAGGAGAGGAGAACAGTGTTTCAGACCTCTGGAAGGAGGTGAGTAGGTTTGTTTGTCCAGAGGGAACATTAACATTGTGTGGTACTGGAGGAGCGGATTTGGAAAACAAGGTCTTACACATACAAGTACAGCTAACGGTTACGTAGAACAGTGAACCGGCAGGGCAAGACATGGATGTCCTAAACTCTACTGAGTGTTCCAACTCACCCTTGAAACAGGAAGAGGTTGAGGTAGTTGTAGCTCTTTGTGAGAAAGTTACCAAGGACTCTGGTGGGGTAGCCACAGCGGATCTGATAGGCTGAGAGCCCAAAGTAGATGCACTTGACAAAGTACCAGAGCTTGGCTACTGTGTTCTCATTGAATCGTCTGGAAGAGAGGATAAATAATTATTTTAAATTAAGATCCACCATGTAAAAATATACAGAAAGTCTGGGAAGGAGGAATTTCCAAATCAACCAGTTAACTAAAACCACAGGGTGTTACCTCTCAGAGAGTCCTGGGAGGATAAAGAACATCCAGATATGTATCCCGAACACCAGGATGACCTGGAATATGACCTTCCCCAAGACAGTCTTCTTAAGGTACAGAGCCCGGTCCACCACCATGGTGCCAAACTGGATCAGAACCATCACCAGGAAGGCTCCAGGAACCTGGTCCTCCGACAGCGACGACGTAATGTCTGCTCCTGCTGAATGTTTCTGACAGATAATAAGATGTTTCGCATTCATGAGTCTTCTTGACAGGTAAAATATAAGGACTTCAGGTATTGAAGAGTATTCCTGAAAGGATAATAAAATAATACTTATAAACTTATAATCATGTATATGTTTTTTAGATGTGCAGTAGGTGTTAAACAATAAATTAACTAACTACCCACCTGCTCTAAAAGACTGTACATATTGCTGTTGTCAATATAAAATCTCACCTCAGGTAAAATAAAGTGTATATCTTATAATTCATACCCCCCCCAAAAAATCTGATTTTATACCCCAAAGGCTGAGAACCCGAAGACAATGATGATGAAGTCAACGGTGTCAGCCAGGAACATGAGCACATAGACGTCTGTCACAGCGCTGAACTCTGGGTGGACAAGGTTGTAGAAGAACTGACGAATGGGGAGGCACAAATTCATGGTCCTAGAACGACCAGGATAGAAAAAACACCGGTCAAACATCCCCTTCGTCAGTTTACCAAAACAACAAATGAACCGAATAAATCCATCAATCACCCAGTCAACCGACAAATCAACTGACAAGCTAACCTCTTGATGGTGAAGTTCTTGGCTCTGATCATCTGTTCAGTGAGTTTCTCCATGACCAGCTGTTTCTTGGTCTTGGGCTGCACTGAGGCCTCGCTCCCGTCTCTACGGCTGCTGTTCCTCGAGTTAGTGCTACCTGCACGTGGGAACCATCACAATGCAATGTCAGAGGACATCAGGTCAACTGTGGTAACTGAGCAGCTGAGTACAGAAAGTGTCCACACCTCTCTTGGAGCGGACAGAGTGGCCTGAGCGGTGGGATATATGAGAACCCCCACTGGAGCTCTTCCTCCTCTGGCAGGTCTGCTGGTGCTGCTGCTGGGAGAGCCCCACCGAGGTGCCCAAATCCAGGTTCATGGACCTGAGGGTCTGCGTGGACCCGTTTCTCTCACGGGGCGTCAAAGGAACGGGTGTGGCCTCCCTCGATTTATCGTTTCTTTCCTCGTCCTCTGACCGAGTGTCCTGATTGAGGATCTCCTTCTTGTTGTCGTGAAGGTCATCTTCGTCCCAGAGGCCGTGACACTACCAGGCACCAAGGAGAAATACGAGACCAATGAAGAAACCAACAGACCAAGACATCTTCCTGTTGTAAGAAGTGACAACTGAACATAAAGCTCAGATCTACCATACTGATGTTGATCAGGTGGCTCAAATAAAGATACAGCATTTGTATTGTACCTTTAGGATGGACCTGTGGAAGAAAAGTGCTAGAAGTTGTATGAGGTCATAGACGACATATCCATCTTTCTTCTCCACCCCGATGATGTTTGGAGGGTGGTAGGGCTTATTCCTATCCACCACCAGGTTCTGGTTAAAGGGAAAGAAGCTGAACTGGAAGAAGTACTTGATGATGATGGTGACCTGAAAGGAAATACAAGGTAAACAGGCACTAATATTATTATAGCGTTGTTGTGAATGGTCATAGACTGTCAGTGAACCAACCAATCAGTTATTTAATGTAAGTAAAAACTGTTTCGACTGACACTGGCCTTTTAATCAGTATTATAATGAACTCAACATTGCAATACCAAGGTGTTCATACTAGAAACATATCATACAGACAGATCCTTCAGACCAAAACATAATAAACCATTCCTGTTGAGTCTACGCTCCCGTACCTCTGTGTAAACAATAGCACACATCCAGAACCTTTTACTGGGCCTGGGTACCGACAGCATGGCCCAGAGGAAGATGAGAATGGGCAAAATCAGAGTTACGCAGGAGGCGGACAGCATGTTGTTGAGGATGATGACCAGGTAGCAGACCATCTCGGAGTGGGCCACGAGCATGTTGTACAGAGCATAGAGCAGCTGCAGAGCCAGGGGCTGGCTTTTGTAGAACTGATCGGACCGCTCCAGCTCCTCATCAAAGAACATCCTAAAGGGAAGTGGAGAATGGTGTTCGGGACAGATAAGGGCGGGTGAGAGGTTTATCTGAATGTTGTAAAGAAGACTACGGTACTGTAGGATTCAGTATTTTGGCCAGACTCCAAACAAACCACAACCCAAGCCAGCGGCCGAGTCCACTCACTTGTTGAGCAGCAGTTCGCTGGCGGTCAGCTCGGTGGTCAGTGAGGGAAGCCGAGGATCATCCTGACAGTCCGACCGGCTGGTGTCTGGGGTCATCACCATCATCCTCTTATCGTACTTGTCACTCTCATCGTCACTCATCTCCAGCCTGTCAAAGCTCACTGCCTTTGGGAATGATATCAGGGGCACGCATTTTGAAAAGCGTAAACATTAGTTTTTATCCTACATCAATTCCCACTAGAGTGGGTACAAAAAAGCATACCCGTTGATCAATCACATCTGATAAAGTGTCCCAAAGGGCTTTCCCGGACAGAGACCATAACACAAGAAAATGCACAACCCCTATTAGATAATTACCTGGAAGAAGCCCTGCTCAGAATGACAAGGGACAGAGACAACTAACCTTGCTGTAGGTAGGGGGCAGTTCTGCGTCCGATGTGTTGGGCGCATCTGTGTCAGGAGTGTACAGCTGCCCCGCCCGATCCGGCTCCTCTTTGTTTAAATACTCCTGCCTGTTCAGGACGCCCCCGTCGTCACTCTCAGTGGTATAGTCCTGAGACCCTGACCCAGACTCTGTGCGGAGGGCCAGGAAGGTCGAGGTCAGGACTTCCTCTACCCTGATAGACGGGCCTTCTCCTGGGCCTGGAGAACCCCATGGATCCGCTTGATCCTGATTCCTCTCCTCCTCCTCTGTGGTGTCCCCGCCTCCATGTCCTCCGTAGCCTCCACTCCAGGGGCCACCGTCTGCACCCTCAGGCCCCTCCAGAGGTGGGGGCACCCAGGGCCCCCGCTGCCTGTCCTCCCCCTGGTCCTGTTCGTCCTCCACCTCCTCGATGGTGTCATTGGTGCCCTGCCGTGAGTAGAGCGTGATGCACTGGGTCGCCTCACTGTCGGACGACAGACAGAGGAGGGGTTACTGGACCAGGTCAATGCACACATTTGGAGTCAACTATGTTTTATAATACACAGTATACTGTACATTTGCCCAAAGAGGGCAGGTTACCTTCCTGACAGTGCTTCAGTACTTTCCTCACGAAATGGAGGGTCATTGAATGACAAATTCAACGGGAAAACATTTTGTTTAATGTGGTCATCTGCTGAGTCAGCCTTCTAATTACATTTATTTAATACATTTTTCAGAGGCAGAAGGAACAGAAAATATTGACATTAGCTTAAGTTCTTAAGCTAATGTTGGAAGAAACAGAAAAAAACCAACAACATGAATGACAGACAAACCACATGTGATGGATAAGCAGCCCATGATGGGCAAATGGGTGTTTGAAGGGATGTAGAGGAGGAGCTATAAGGCAAATATGATAGTTCTGCTTGATCCAGCACCTGGAAATTTGACTGCTGCTGCTGTCAGATGACCTGGAGGCCTCCAGGCCGTAGATCTTACGAAGTTTGGGCCTGGGGCGTTCACTAGTTTTGGGAATAGGAACGTCAGATGGCATTCCATCCAGATCGTCCAGCGTGCCTTGGCGGGAGAACAACATGGTGGCTTCGGTGTAAGCACTGGTGGGATTGTGGGGGGAAATGGAAATGATGAGAAAAAAAACAGATGGAATGGTGTCTAAATGCTAAATGTTGTATACATGCTACTCGCGGAACAGAGGTGGGGAAGACATGTGACTGATGAGTCTGATGAAATCTACTCAATGGAAATGCAAGCTCCTTGGCTCCTGATCCCACCTGGATATGCTATCCCTGGACGCCATGGACGCCATCGAGTCCTGGCTCTCCATTCGGTAGCCCTCTCTTCTTCTACGGACACGGTGAGACCCGCCTGACACACTGTCGTCGTCACTCAGCCGGTCCAGGCTGGAGCCACAAGACGTGGCCATGCGCATCTGCTTCTGGTAGTATATGTGGATACTCTCCCTGGAGGGCACGTTACCCTGCAGTAAGGCAATTGGGGATTCAGAACAGCATTGATTCTTCATGCATTCTGTAGCTCTATATTTAACTCGAACATGTAATAAAACAGACAGACGAGGCGATCAGAGAGACAGACAGACGGGGAGAGAGACAGACAGACGGGGAGAGAGACAGAGCGGTGCTGCACCTTCTTGACCTCCCGTGTCAGCATGCACCTCTCAATGCGCAGCACGGTGGAGATGTCGATGTGTTCTCGACACATGTTGTTCATCCACTTGGTGAAGCTTTCCACCGTGGTCTGGAACAACATCCAGGTGAACTTGATGATGTTAAACACGCGCTTCAGGATGTTGTCTGGTGGAAACCGAGGAAAACAAGTTAAGCTGCATTAAAGAGAAAGAACCCGCACAACAGACCTGCTATATTCGGTCAATTGAATGCCCTATCTGGTTAAATGAGGTTCTTGGACAGATGCTTTAAATGTTTGTATTATCTGTACCAACTTATACAATAAAACATTTTAAAAACCTGTTGTTTTCCAAACATTGTTACATTTCCCAGGAGATAAATATTGGTGGTAGTCTGTGTCAGAAGTGCTCACTAACCTGGTCCATTGGCCTTCTTTTCTTCTTGCTCATGCTCTGCCTCTCCTAACTCTACAGTCACATGAGCTGAAGAGAACAAAATATGGTGTAAGTGAAAAACCCTCTGCATAACATTTTGGGGCACCTGTCAGGGATGCCCACATTCACCCCTTCTTTTTACTTCTGCAATCAAGGCTCTTGATTAAGGTCTCTAAAGTGCATTTTACAGGAATAAAAGGACTTGGAATAAAACCCAAAGAGTACTTTTATGCTTTTTATATCTTCATTATAATTACTATCGATTTATACATGCTGGAATTACTGTTGCAAAATGCTGGTACCTTAAAAAGAAATCACAGATTTACTAAAAACACAGGTCGGAACACTCCTGGAATCAGGAGGAAATTAGACGGGAATCTGTAAATACTCCAACAGGGCTACCTGTGAAATCCAGTCCTCATGCTAGGACTTACCATCCTTATGGTCCTTTTTATGTTTGCCTCTCTTGGTGTACCGCTTCCAGAACTTACGCTTCTCTTTGCTTCGCTCCTTCATGGCTGTTTTGGAATCTGTTATCCAGGCATGGTAAAGAAACTGGGAGAAGGGGGGTACAGGGCATTGAGCAGCATGTTCGTTCGGATATGACTGAAAGAAACACGTGCACCATTAACCCAGACTTCAGGATCAAACATCCACTGATACAGACAGAGGATATGCAGTGACACAAGTTATGCAGTGATCTTATGTTATGGATTATACTCCCTCTCATGTGTGCTAAGGTCAAGAGGTCAGACCCAGAGGCAAATAACACAAGATCAACAGCAAAACAAGCGGCCATCAATAGTTTACCCTTTATAACCCAGACATAACAAAACAACATCAATCAGACAAGTAAAGAAAATACAAAACTATTTTGCTCCACTGTACATCCATATTGAAGACGTTTCCTTGTATGTAACTATGCAACTACATTTTCATTTGGATGTAGCTCAGTTAGTAGAGCATGGCGAAACACCAAAGTTCGGAGCTTTGTCTCTTGGGGCAAAGAAATTACATGTACATACTATTACTATAAGATGATCTGAAGGGTATTCTAGAAAGACGGATTGTTAACTTAACTTTTCACCTCCAGAAAGGAAGCTTGATGTGTAGCCTGATCAGAAACCATCGCTACCAATGCTCTGAAACAAACCTGCTACCTACCACATTAAGTTGATCTTATCCTATCCAACTGAATAAAAAGCGGAGCTCATCCACCTTCAGATTTAACCTTTTAGTTAAGAGAAGCCTGATATGAATTTAATATGAATTTATTAAGCCATCTTTCTGAAACATGTCCGGGTAAGATCACATACAAAAGTATCTAAATGTATTAATAAATAACTTGGGACTCCAGAAAAATTTTACAGTAACAATCTAGTGCAATGGAGCAAACCACAGGCAAAAAACAAGACAAAAAAGAAACCCAAACACAAGGGACATCTAGTAGCTCCTCATGCAAACTACTTCAAAACAACCGCAATAACTTAGAAAACATAACATGACCTTCAAAGTGAAGGTTACATTGACATGGGATGGAAAGACAGCAAGTCAACACAGTACAGGCTGAAGTCTGTAACCATTCAGGTGAGGTCTGTTGATTGATACCTTGGCTGCCCTGAGTATATACTGTAGGATCGTTTTGGGCAGTTTAATGATCGATCGGGGCAGAGCTATGAGGGCAGACAGAAACTTTCCGATAGCTCGCTGAGGAAAAAGAGAAGCAATAGTGTAATAGAGATAGGAGAGTTAGTAGGAAAACTGAATTTTATCATTTTCAACAAGGTATTAAACTAAAAACATAGTGACAGCTGATGTAGAAAATATTAACAAAAACATTTTGAAATGTTTTAATTCATAATATATTATATAACACTGAACTAACTATATAATGTTCTATATTTTACAATATATATTTCACAACAGCAGCAGCTGTAAGTCTTTAAGTATAGGATGTTCTCAATAAAAAGTTCCAATAAGGTTTAACAACATCCAATTTGTCTTCTGGGGGACAAGGAGACCTCAAACTCGACTAGAACCACTGAGAACTGCAAGCTGTTCTGAAGGGACTGTCAAAATTAAAATTGTTATTACTTGGTTGTAAAACTATCGTCCTTTGAAGACCACATCAGATCTACAACTTTACAAAACTGCATGTTTTATGCTCACAGTAAGGAGCTACCATTACCTTATTTTCTGAGGCTAGCATAATCATGTATCTGGTAACATTATATAACCAAAAAGCTTACCTTGGCCTTTTAGTATTACTTCATCAGAAAATACTTTTGGAAAGAGCTTGACATAAAGCCTATACTGCAATACCTATATTGTGAGTCAAAAAGTTTCCGTGTAGAATTGTTTGTAATTAATTAAGTAACTGTCACCACAATGCATATCTTTCTTTACAGGCATATCTGGACTAATCATATTTATAGATAACTAAAAAGCTTCTAAAAATACTGAAAGCAAGCAGCATTGACACAATCTGTCATTTTCTTGCTAATTTGATGTTTCATGAATCAATCATTATGTTGTTTTCCATCTGCAGTTGTGATTGGACAGTCTTGAAAGTGGTACAATGTTGAAAGTGGTACAATATTTGATAGCTAAGTAGTTTGGCTGGAGAAAAACAAAGCACATGCCTTAACATAATATTTAGTGACCTTCCTTTGCAAGCGTTCCAGCTAGCTACTGTTAACAACACATATGGGAAAATGCCTTTCGCTGCTACTTTACTGGCAGAGCCCACATTTAATGGAAAATACACCTTAAACACAAACCTGTCAGGTTAATTTTATATCAATCAAATATTTAATTAAATGCTGTCTAATATTGAGAGAGAGGTGTACTACAGACTTATACCCTGGAGCCTGCTGAAGGCCTGACCCAAGATGGGTACGGAAAGACTGAAAATGACATCAAAAGATTACATCAACTGAGAAAACTACTAAAATCTACTCCGGTCTGATGCAGGCCAATCCAGTCTAGTCTGTTCTATTGTAGACTAGCCTAGTCTAGACTGGTCTGTTTAGGTTTTGTAGAGTCTATTCTAGTTTATTGTAGTCTGGTCTAGTCTAGTCTGATCTGTTGTAGTCTGGTGAAGTTTAGTTATGTAAAGACAATACAAAAGTCTGGTTTAGTTTGTTCTGTTGCAGTCTGGTCTAGTCAGTGCTGTTGTAGTCTGGTCTAGTCTGGTATAGTCAGTTGTAGCCTGGTCTAGTCTAATTTGGTCCTCACCTGAAATGCTGACTTCTTGGGCGGCTCTTGGTCTTCACTTTTCACATCCTCTTCCTCCTCTTCCTCACTATCAGTTTCAAAAAGGTAATAATCTCCACTTCTCACCACTGAGGGGAAGAACGTGGTGTACCATTAATGGTGAAATGTAACTAGAGGAAAGGCCTTGAATAGTGATGTACTGTTACTGGTGAAATGTAACTAGAGGAAAGGCCTTGAATGGTGATGTACTGTTACTGGTGAAATGTAACTAGTTGAAAGGCCTCAAGTAGTGATGTACTGTTACTGGTGAAATGTAACTAGTTGAAAGGCCTCAAGTTGTGATGTACTGTTACTGGTGAAATGTAACTAGAGGAAAGTCCTTGAATAGTGATGTACCATTAGTGGTGAAATGTAACTAGAGGAAAGGCCTCAAATAGTGATGTACTCTTATTGGTGAAATGTAAATACAGGAAAGGCCTTGTATTATTGGTTGTGAATCTTTTGAATTGATAAGTATGAGACAGAAGAAGAAGAAATGTAAAGCCCAGTATTTGGAAGAAAAGGCTGAGAGAGCACAATCTTACACACTGTAATGTATTTGCTTCCTAACCAATGGCAGACAGGCAAAGGTGACTTGGGCAGAGACTTTAAAGTTATTGGAATAGGTGAAACTGGCGTATGTCCTTGAACAGAAGAGCCACAATGGGGAACAGGAAGAGGACTGAACAGAAAATGCTGGGTAATATATGATGGGATGTTTATAGAATGGATCAAGGATGAAACAGTTAAATAATGAGTGAATGCAACATTGTAATGGGGAGATACTACAAAAAAGATTAAATACAAAACAGGCCATAAAACAGAAGAATTGAGTAATGATAGTTCTTTATGGAGAACTGTAGTTAAGAGAAAATGACCAAGTACCCCAAGCAGGAAAAAAGATGCTTCAATATACTCAAAACAATGTGTGAAAATCTACATTTTCAAACAAACGTTTTGTGTTGATTGTCAGCTATATTAGTATTTTATTAGCATTAATTAGAGTTCAATACTGTCCCAAAATAGATACAATTGTATGTTTTTTAATGCTAATAAAATAACTATACAATTGACATGAAATGTATTACAAACATATATACATTCAGAAAATTCAAGTATATTAATAGTTTTTCTTAGTTTTTGCTTGAGACAACTTTGCCAATCTTAATAAATCAGTCAACTCTTTGGGACCTGTCACTCTTTAAAGCCTTGTTAATTCAGTTTGCTCATTGCTCAGCTTTTCTCTTGTAGAATGCCTGTTGATGATCATTTGGATAACAGAAACAAAATCCTTTACCCTCTTCTTTCCAAATAAGGAAGGTGGAAAAGGGCGAAGGATTTTACCTCTGCTCAACACCACAGCGAGCGATTCCCCACTAAGAGCTCCAAGGCAGACAAGACCGTGATGATCAGGTCACTCAAAAACATTAAGGCATCTGTCCTTTTCCTTTAAACCGAGGCAATACTGTCTATTTAAGGCAACCCCAGTTACACAGTTCAGTTACATTACTGAGTAGGTGAATTTCAGATATTTGGGGGTTTGCATGGAGACAGTTATTCAGCCAGGTAGGTCTTCGATTCGGTCAACCGGGGGCCTTAAACAGAATCAGAAAAGGACTGAAGTCTGGATGAAACATTTGTGCTTTTTTGGTTCTTAGTTTTGGGTTGTCTGGAGCCCAGGTGCAGTATGGGAATCCTCTAAGAGTTCTGGTCAAGGACATGACAGCCAATCAGAGCGGAGAAAGAAGGAGGGGTCAACCTACTGGAGGCGTGGTCAACCCAAGGCCGCCACCACTGCTTTTTTTTAGTCTTGGATTTCTCTTTCTGGCTTTGTCGCTCTGCCCCTAAAATAAAAATAGTTTCACAGGGAGATCCATTATACTGTAGATGGGAAACATCTCAATTCAAAACAAAGACATCTAGATGAATCATAAACCATTGAGTCCATAACATTATTTACAGTATCGATGTTATAATGATCGTAATCATATTCAATTCTACTATTGGATATCCTAAAGATCCCTTCAAAAGCGCCCAATGCTCTGTTCTTATGGACCATCTTGTACACCTGGTTTGGCAGGCAGTGTTCCTGAAGAGCCTTCCTCATTATACAGTACCATCATCATCATCCTCCTCCTGTTGCCGCATGGGATTCTGTCCGTCTATTGACTCCTGAACGAGACTCAGCATCTTCTCCTTCCCTCTCTTGAACTTCTCCTGGCGCTGCTTGATTCGGTCCATCCTGGTGGCAGGAGGCGGATTAGTTACAACTCACTTCAATCACTGCTTCTAACATTTCTTCAATGACACTGAAAGGCAATAATGCCTGTTTTGACCAATACTGTGATAGGCTGGATAGGGGTTATGTGTTTTGACCAATAGTGTGATAGGCTGGATAGGGGTTATATGTTTTGACCAATAGTGTGATAGGCTGGATAGGGGTTATGTGTTTTGACCAATAGTGTGATAGGCTGGATAGGGGTTATGTGTTTGAGGTCATTTTAAGTTATACACCGAGTTGTTGTGACTCACTGTCTCTTCAGCTGCTCCATAGATTTGTTCTCTTCCTCCAGTCTTGCTTTCACTGCCTTCACTATAGTAGCCTGGAACAACTCAGCTCCTCTGAAACACAGACAGACATTATAGCCTCGAAAAATCCATCTCCTCTAAAACACACAGAGACAATATAGTCTGGGAAAGCCATCTCCTCCAAAACACTAATACTTCAAATCTCAACCTTAATAATGTAGCCTAACCTTAACCTCAAAAACCTTAACCTCAATAACCTTCACCATAACCTCAATAACTTTCACCATAACCTCAATAACCTTCACCATAACCTCAATAACCTTCACCATAACCTCAATAACCTTATCTATATTCCTACATTTAAAATAGCCCTGACACTTAAAATGTAAGGCCTAAACTTAAAAGTAAGCCCAATTCGGACCCTAATTAATTCTAAACCAGAAGCCATTTTCCTAATGCGGACTGGCTAAATAACCATGTGGAAGCTGACTTTTCAGGTTTCCTCTTTCTGTGTGACCCAGATCTCAGACACACATGGCAAGTGTACCTGGATGCAAGTATTTCTGAGGCTCTAATGTCGGCCACCACATGGAGGAAATAGTAGCTCATGAAGACACGTCTCTGTAGGAGGAGGAAGGCAAAACAGATGCTGTCCCAGATAATCCCTGCTTCATCACTGGGAAGGTCACACTTCTTACTGTCCTCTTCTAGAGAAAACAGCCAACACACAGAACACAGCAGACACACAGAACACAGCA
>JACXGJ010013788.1:0-15744 GCA_016801105.1 Esox niger | reverse complement strand
TGCATAACACCGCTGCTGAGTCACAACACTCCACCACAGTCAATGGACTCACCTCCTCAACCCGAGAATCATCGCCACCATCGCTGCCGTATATACAGACATCTGATCTGTCATGCTCTGAGCCATTACGGAACATTACCCAGTGCGACTGTAGGCCCCACTTCCCTCTCACTTAATCCATATTCCTCCACTAACCCAAAGCTTTTTCCACCATCACATAACATATCCGATCTTCTCCCAGGGCCGTCTTCCTACACCCCTCCAAGGCTTTCTCCAATTCATACATAGAGAACACTACATCCATTCCCTCACCGGTCTCCTCTTTCCTCACCATTACATCCCCATGTTCCCTGAGTACCTCCGCTTGCCTTCTCATAACTTCCTCTGTGATATGATCACAACGATGCACACCCTCAAACACCACACATATAACATTGGCTTTATCCAGATTCGTGACTGCAGGAATACCACCTTCCACCAACACTGGAATCCCCCCGTGTCCTTCCCGACCATCTTCTTAAACATCCTCCACACACTACTCAGATCCGGCCCACTCCCAATAGTCAAACAGTACTCACACCACGCCTCCCTTTTAGCTGTTTTAATTGTCCTCCTCGCCACTGCTCTTTTCCTTTGATATTCCCTCAGCTTATCTTCTGTCAGACCATTCTCCAAGAATCTCAATGCAACATCCCTTTCCACCATTCCTTGTGTGCATTCATCCGTCCACCACGGCACCACCCTCCTTTGACCACCACGTTGGGTCCACCGGAATGACCAGCACTGCAGCCGCCAATATGCTAGCTGTTACCCTCTCTGCACACACATCCACAGACTCCTCCCCTACCACAACGTCCGCCAATCCTCCACACACACGCTTATACTCTATCCAATCTGCCTTCCTAAACACCATCTTTGCAGCACGACTCTACCTTTTCTACATACACCTAACCCTAATTTGCAAACAACTGGATAATGATCACTACCTACTGTAGTCTCCCGATGCACCTGCCACTCACACCTTCCCGCCAGCTTAGTCAATCCTATTATTCATGCACACCAGGCCACGACACCCCATAAAGTCCTCCACCATTCTCCCATTTCTATCTGTCCGCACTCTCCCCCACGCTTCGTTATGTGCAACAAAATCCCTACACCACATCACCTTCTCCTCATTGAATCTCCTACCGACCTCTTCCAACGTCCCCAACGCCACTTGCTCACAGGGATTATAGAAATTCACTATACCTATATTCTCTTTTTTCCTACAATTTCTATACCCACACAATCTGACACCAGTACCTCCACCCTTCTGTAGTTCACTCCGACTTTAACAAATGTAGCACAGCCTCCACCCGCACCCCCCACTCTGTCACACCTAACTGGCCTGAAGCCCAGAATCACAAAATCCAACATGGGCTTAAGCCACATTTCTTGTACACACACCACATTGGGTACCATATTCATACTATACAAAAACTTCTTAAACTCCTGCCCATTAGCACTACCAACACCATCCTAAGCCTGCACACTCACCGCCCCTTCACTTCTTGTCCCTTTCAACACCTCATGTGTCATTGCCCCGGTGACTTCAGAAATACAAAAACTCTCTAGCAGCACATACCACCAGATCTTTTCACGCAGACTTCACCTGCTCACTAACATTCAATACACTACAAATAAACATCAAGAAGCCAATCCTGTCCACTTACAACATATCTTTACCCACCACACATTCATGCTTACATGTCTCTGACAACACTACCTGACGCCTCTCTACCACCACTTCCCACACCAACTCCCCACCCCACTCTTACCTGACCCCATCCCACCTACTCTCCGGACTGCTTGTTCATGACTCTATACCTCTGAGCCTCTGCATCTGCACCCACCAAATGCAGCACTGTGTTCCCTACCACAGTTACAGCACTTCAACTTATCCCACACTCTGCGGTTCTTTCATTGTCATTTTTCAGGCACTCCCGTAATCACCCCTCTATTTGTCGCTGTACTTCCCGGCACCTGACACTTCACTCGTCCACCATTTAACACAGCCATACTCAACTAAATACCCCTTTGCGCTTCATCTGCCAAAACAGTAAGTACCCTACCAAAATGTAAACACCTTGCATCTATTACCCGCCCAATCGCCGCCTTAATCGCTTTGGTCAAAGTTAAAGGGTTCATCATCTTTCTGGTTGGTTTGGTAAACACTACCACCACTTCATACCCCCCTTCCACACATTCCCCCCCTCTTGCAACCTTATTTACCTCCCCACTTGAGTTGGAGTCCCCATCCTTCTTCCCCCGAACTCGTTTCCTAATCTTTTTCCTGGCACCTCTGGTACAAGACCTGCCTCCCAGTCACTCACTATGCCTGCCATGGTCAGTTTATGTTTGAGTAGCCACTGCTTAGTTATATGTGATAGACGCCCATCATTAGGAGGTTGATGGTTAAGAATGCTGCTTATTGCAGTTACAACATAGTTGATATGAGCTCTACATGTTACAAAGTGAAACCCTTTTGCACAAGTTTATACATCGTTATCATTTATGCATTTTCTATAGATCCAACATATTACACAAATGTGGACATGCTGTGTAAGGTGCATATTGCGGTGTACCTGTTAACAACTACTTCAGTTTCAGCTAAACTGTTCTGAAGGTCCTATGCTGAGACCTGTGGATTCTGGTGTGTAGATCTGACCAGTTTTCAAGGAAATCATTGTGATATTTTCTCCTTCCATTTGACATGCACTGTTCAATTTATTAGCAATGTTCTAGAAAGTAAAAATTGGTAGCCAGACTTGTTGAATTTTATATAGTCTGTTGCAGAAAGGTGGCACATCTCACATTGCACCACGTAGAGGTCAGGTCAACATCTGTTTACAGAAATATTAATTCATCCTTTTGTCCACATACACTTTATTATTCTAGAGTAATGATATGGTTATGGCCGCAAACTTTGTAGGGAGTAATATTAGGTTTTACATGGGATTGGGATTGATTATTTGAGGTTGCCCAGATTCTGTAAACTTTGGTTTCATCCTATCATGTTGTATGGCCAGATGAACACTTCCAAAACAATTCCCCGTTTACTCCTGCTAAACAACTGAGGTTTCTTGTCTCACTCTCATCAAACTGTATTGTATTTTTTGGATCTTGTCAGCTAATAGGTATCCTCATCAACAAATATAATTAACAGAGAAGCTCAAAATTAAGTCCTCTTTTATCTATTTCATACATGGATGTTTCAGTGTCTTCAAAATCATTAAACAAAAACATGAATGGGGAGAGAGCTTCTCTAGAGTTAAGGACTCTCTGTGTATCTGCACAGCACCCTTCAGCATTCAGAAGTGAGGTCTTGTCACCGATCTTAGAAGAGGCCCATGTTGGCATTTATCCAGAAAACAGCATCCCCCAGAGGTCAACAATGCATCTTGGCAACTGAAATGAAAAATCACAGCAGTCACATAGAAGATGGCTATGAAAAAATATTTTGTTTACATCTCTAATGCCAAGTGTATATGAAGCTACAAAATAAATTGATCTTGTTTGCTTGCATATCAAGACAGTTGGATCGGTGTCATTATGCAAATTTAGCTAGGTTATAACGTACCCTAATTGACTAGAGTAGCCCACCCCATCACACAGGTTGTTGCATTTTATGTGTTCTGTAACTAACAAGAAATTTGAATCTAAGATTCAAATAAAGAATTTAGTAGATTAGCGACCTTAGTGAACACGTTTCCTATCCCTAAATACAGTGCATTGCAAAAGTATTCAAACCCCTTGGCTTTTTACCTATTTTGTTGCATTTCAGCCTTTAGTTCAATGTTTTTTAATCTGAATTGTATGTGATGGATCAGAACACAATAGTCTAAGTTGTAGAAGTGAAATGAGAAAAAGATATACATAAAACTATTTAAAAAAAAATAAAAAACAGAAAATTGGCAGGTGCATATGTATTCACCCCCTTTGTTATGAAGCCCATAACAAGCTCTGGTGCAACCAATTACCTTCAGAATAATTAGTCACATAATTAGTGAAATGATGTCCACCTGTGTGCAATCTAAGTGTCACATGATCTGTCAGTACATAAACACTTCCACTTTTCGTCCTTCAAAGAAAACGCTATGTCTGGCGCAAACCCGACATGTCACATCACCCAAAGAACACCATGAAACATGATGGTGGCAGAATCATGCTGTGGAGATGTTTTTCAGCAGTCGGGACTAGGAAACTGGTCAGAGTTGAGGGAAAGATGGATGGTGCTAAATACAGGGATATTCTTGAGCAAAACCTGTACCACATTGTGCATAATTTGAGGCTAGGACAGAGGTTCACATTCCAGCAGCATAATGACCCCAAACACAATGCTAAAGCAACACTTGAGTGGTTTAAGGGGAAACATTGCAGCTGTGATTGCTGCAAAAGGTGGCTTTACAAAGTATTGACTTTCGGGGGGTGAAAAGCTATGCACATTGACTTTTTCGGTTATTTTGTCCTATTTGTTGTTTGCTTCACAATAAATAAAAAAGACCTCTTCAAAGTTGTGGGCATGTTCTGTACATTAAATGATGGAAATCCTCAAACACTCCATGTTAATCCCAGGTTGTGAGGCAACAAAACACGAAAAATACTGGGTGGGGTGAATACTTTTGCAAGGCACTGTATATAGCTAGATGTAGGCTGGACAATGGAACGCTTCATAATTCACCCACACCTGTAAAACCGCTAAAGAACACTGGCTAAGTTGGAACGATAGCACGAAGCCATAGCAAATTAATATCAAACCTTCGCTGAGCCTCTCGTGGCATGATTAGTGCTATTAATTCCATTCCCTCAAAATGAATTTAAATGAAGTGTAAATAGAAGTCTAGTAAAGATACATATTGTATGACTTTCTTTGTCCTCCTTATACTAATAGGGCCTACTACAGCAGTACAGTAGTGGTCTTTTTGTTTTGATTTAGAACTCCTGAAGACCAGTTGAGCCACAGGGCTATATACAATTAAAAGGAAGAGCCAGGGTGAAAAAAACACCCCGATATCTCTAAAATTACAATACGTAGCTTGGATATGATGTCATATTAATATACTGGTCTACATTTCACCCAGAAAAACTGTCTAGCCCACTAGAGGTTGTCATATAGAAGAAGCACTTGCCGAAATCTTAGTCATAGCATGTTTAGCTCTTCATAATTGCAAACACTTAATGAAAAACACCAGACCAATAGCAAACGTCAATGGGCATAACTAAATAATAAGGAATCTCCATATTAAGTAATGCCCCCGACTTGCGGACTGCAAATAGCCCGAAACAATGAGAGACATTCAGCTGCAGCACCGGAGATTCGACTGGCTAAAACTCATACTTCCGTTTCGTCACTTCTGTTTGAACATTTCATTTTCAGTCTTATGCAGAAACCTTGCAGGTGACACTGCTAAGTAAATTATTAAACTTCTGATAATTTAAAAGTAGTCATCATTCAAATACATACGCATTTTCTATCTGTCGAAATCGCTAGCTAGTTAGTAGCACTGTTTGTTTGCAAGGTACTGTGTAAGGTCAATTGTAAAACTGGCCATTGTTTCATGTTTTCTGCTGTAGCTATACTGTGTACAGTAGCTAGCTGCTGTTGCTACACATTGTTTATAATGAAAGCTATGTAGGTAATTGGTTTACGATAGTAGAAAATTACTGAGGTAGTGATTTCACACTTAATATAGCCGGAGATCATTGATAATCCACAAAATACAGAATACAATCATAATCATGGGATTGTCAATAGGGAACTAATAATGGCATCTTTACTTTAATAAATAAACATATTTACAAAGTCTCCATGTAGAACTCTGTTGTGCTCATAATCTATAGACTCTAAACATTTTACTACAGATATAAACAAGTTTATTATACACAGACATTATAGTGCATAACTTATTTTTGCAAAGTATAAACCACATTATGTTCCGTTCATTAAACTGCAAATCTTCGAGGGATTTGGTGAGCACTCAGGTGTTTAGACAGGTGGGCACCTTTAGCTGGATGGACAGTATTTTCTAGTCAGAAAAGTAATTCAAGGTACCAATCAATACTTATCATATAATACTGTTAAGTGCTATTTAATATTTTTGACATTTTAAATGTAACTTAGGTACATGTACAGTGGGGAGAACAAGTATTTGATACACTCCTGACAAAAATCCAGAAAAATCAAATTGTATGACTTTTAAAAAATTAATTCAAATTTTATTGCATGGCATAAGTATTTGATCACCTACCAACCAGTAAGAATTCTAACTCTCACAGACGTGCAGCTTGGTGAGAAGGCAACAACTGTAGGCGCAATTATTAGAAAATGGAAGAAGTTCAAGATGACGGTCAATCTCCCTCAGTCTGGGGCTCCATGCAAGATCTCACCTTGTGGGGCATCAATGATTATGAGGAAGGTGAGGGATCAGCCCAGAACTACACAGCAGGACCTGGTCAATGACCTGAAGAGAGCTGGGACCACAGTCTCAAAGAAAACCATGAGTAACACACTATGCCGTCATGGATTAAAATTCTGCAGTGCATGCAAGGTCCCCCCTGCTCAAGCCAGCGCATGTCCAGGCCCGTCTGTAGTTTGCCAATGACCATTGTCGTGGAAAATCAACCACTCTTTACTAAAAACAAATGCACTTCAACTTAGGACTTTGTGAATCCAATAGACTTTAATGAAAATCATACAATAATGACAGACATTAAAGCCAGGTCCTTCTGCAGATACACCCCTAATGTTCTAAGTCCGGACCATGGCTTTTATACAGAACTTTCACACATTAAGGTGCGCTTCTTATCTTCTACCTCCCTGAATGCTCATAATTTGCGACAGTAATTCACATCCTCCTTATGGTTCATACTTGGGTCATGTCCATCATTGTCCACAAAGTAAGTGTTACGTTAAGCTCATGGGCCACACTCAGGTAATCTCTTATCACAGAGTACACTTTATGACCAGCTCATGGGCCACACTCTGGACACCCCAACAGTGGATACAAAGGCAGTAAACTTTAGGAATGCCCGTCTGTGGGCTCAAGGTAATTGCCTGCTCATGACTCTCTCTCAGCATAAGACACATATATTATGATGAACATAAACATTATCTGTATGTGTAATTCGTTCTATGTCAGAAGTCATTTACTGTGAGTGTGTATTCTACGTTAATATGTTTCTAATAAAACTACACTATACATTGCACATTAATATTTTCATAAGTATAAGGTTATTTATGCATTTTAAAGAATTATCCCCCACACCATCTGGATGATCCAGAGGAGGAATGGGAGAAGGTCATGTGGTCTGATGAGACAAAAATTGAGCTTTTTGGTCTAAACTCCACTCGCCATGTTTGGATAACGAAGGATACAACCCCAAGAACGCCATCCCAACCATGAATCATGGAGGTGAAAACATAATTTTTTGGGGATGCTGTTCTGCAAAGGGGACAGGACGACTGCACCGTATTGAGCGGAGGATGGATGGGGCCATGTATCGCGAGATCATGGCCAACCACCTCCTTCCCTCAGTAAGAGCATTGAAGATGGGTTGTGGCTGGGTCTTCCAGCATGACAACGACCCGAAACACACAGCCAGGGCAACTAAGGAGTGACTCCATAAGAAGCATCTCAAGGTCCTGGAGTGGCCTAGCCAGTCTCCAGACCTGAACCCAATAGAAAATCTTTGGAGGGAGATGAAAGTCCATATTGCCCAGCGACAGCCCCGAAATCTGAAGGATCTGGACAGGGTACAGAAAGTCAGTTTTAGGTAAGGAGAGTGGATTGTGTATTAGGCTTTTTATAGTGTATTTATATGAGTTATCGCATTTAGATCAAATCTCTTGTTAATGCACATCAATATTTTTTTAAGTTAAGGGTTTTAAGAGTTGATTTGGTGTTGAGCTTGAATGCTTGGCAAATTGTTTGTCTGATCATGTTGGCATATCTATGGAAATGATATAATAATTGTCGATGTACAATAAGAAACCTTTTAAGAATGTTGATACGTTTAGAGCTCACACACCTGGAAAACATCAGTGAGCCACCACAATGCTTCACAGTAGGGATGGTATTTGGTTCACCATAGGCCTTGTTGATCCCTCTCCAAACATAGCGCTCTTGCTTGTGACTGTAAAGCACTATTTTGGTGTTGTTTCTCCGAATGAGTGTGCCAGAAGCTGTGAGACAGGTCAAGGAGTTGTTGGGCATATTCTAACCAGGCTTTTTTGTGGCATTGGTGCAGTAAAGGCTTAATTTTGGCAACTCAACCATACAGCTATTTTTTTTTTTCAAGTATCATCATATTGCACTCCTTGAAATAATCACACTGTCTTTTTCAAGGGCAGTCTGTTTTTCTCCAAAGTTACCTGTGTGTTTTTCTTTGTATCCCAAACAATTATTCTGGCAGTTTTAGCTGAAATCTTTCTTGGTCTACCTGATATTGGCTTGTTATAGAGATCCAGAATGTTTGACTTCTTAATAAGTGATTGAACAGTATTGACTGGCATTTGCAAGGCCTTGGATATATTCTTATCCTTTTCCATCTTTATAAAGTTCCATTACCTTGTTACGCAGGTCTTTTGGTAGTTATTTTCTACTCCACATTACTCAGTATCTAGCCTGCTCAGTGCATCTACATGAGAGCTAACAAACTCATTGTCTATACACATTGTCTAGACACTCATTGCAACTAAAGCCACAGGTCTGGAAAATTCACCTTTAATTACCATTTTCATGTGTGTGTGTCACCTTGTGTGTCGGTAACAAGGCCAAGCA
This sequence comes from Esox niger, assembly GCA_016801105.1. Taxonomy (NCBI): domain Eukaryota; kingdom Metazoa; phylum Chordata; class Actinopteri; order Esociformes; family Esocidae; genus Esox; species Esox niger. The sequence goes on along the minus strand of JACXGJ010013788.1, from coordinate 6,925 downwards.
TTATGATTTAAAAAGGAGCCAACAACTATCTGATAATAAATGGCTTCATATGATCACTATCCTTCATATTCATCAGTCATATTTTCAAAATCACTTTAAATATTTCACAATTTCTGCCTGGTCATGCAAACGTATGAGCACAACTATAGAATGTGATTGATCATTCACTACGCATGTGCAAGTGACGCAATCACATTTTTCAGAGACTGAAGTTACTCATTTTATTTAGAAAATACTAGCATAGATTATTCAGATAAATCAAGGGAAAATACACTGACTTTTAAAGAAAATGTTTCCGCTCCACAGCACATATGTTGCTTGATTAAAGTTCTCTATCTTGTACTCAGGCCCATCGTGGGTAATCGGTAGAATTCCAGGTGGGCCACTCAAGGATTATTATTATTATTTGTTTGCATTTGTCACGTTAGTCTATCTTCTAAAAGTAGCCTACACACGTTCCATATTCTGACACCGCAGCCTCGGCATGGGTTGTATCATAGTAGGTAGTTGTACCCTCCCAAATAGTCTGTTGGGTCCATAGCCGAACTTTTCCAAAAGGTTTGATCAGATAGTCTATAGATAGCTGGGCCGGCCCTACTGTAACGATACGATGGGAGGAAGAGGCCAGGAGGGGCTGAAAAAGCCAGGTTGAAAAAAAGAAAGCCATTGGAGGAGGATGCTGCCAAATGTGCCAAAAGACAGCTATAGGCCTAATGATTAACATTAGCAACGTAATGATTTGGCTAATATCGTTGTCAACCTATTCGCAAGCAAAATATTAAATGTGATTAAAATATTAGCATTTTTTGTATCACCCAATATATGGTGATTCGTAGACTTTGCAACTATTATGCTAATATTGATAAGAAAATTTAAGCTTGATCTGTGTATGCAGTGAAATTACCTCTTAATTTTTTTGTAGCTTCTGAGCGGCAGATATGCCAGTTCCCCACTGAAAATTATTTGCCCGAAATTTGCAATGAAGAGGACATGACTACAGGGACAGGTAGAAAGGATAACAGTCAGTTTAATGGAAGAAAAATGTACGTGAGAAAGAGCAATGACAGTACATGGTAAACCAATATGCAGACTGCCATATATGGAAGAACAAGAGATGGCACTTGAAAGCAGGACCTGTACCTCCTGCAAAAACAGTTTTGTGTCCAATTAATACTCTAACAGTATAATGTATAATCTGTGAGAGTATTAATACTCTCACAGATTCTTATAATGTCATTGGGTTAGCATATACGTTTCTGTCGACTTTGTCCATCATGCACTCAGGTTGTATGTGAGAGAAGCCTCTCAATTAATATGTGTGAAGAATAGGCTACGAAGCTCAATGAGTCAGGACAATTTGGAGGCTTTCACATTAATGTGCACAGAGAAGGAAATTCTCATGTCTATAGATAAAGTGGCTGAAACCAGTGTATTGCTTAGGCGGCTACTGATGCTGAAGATGCTGTTGGTGCCATGTAACTGTAAATTGTACTGTGAATTGAACTGTAAACCTTAGTTCAAGATGCCTCTTTGTGGACGAGTGGGATACATTTCAAATGCTTTCTTTCTTTCTTTCTGCTTTTGTTAATTTATCAACCTATCCTTGTGGAATAGTAGAATATTTTTGTTAACTTCTCAGCTTAAGTTAATTATTATTTAACCTTTACATTATTTGTTGAACCATGGTATTAATAAAAACTACAGGATAGTAAGAGCTGAACTGTTGCTTCATTTATCCAATTTCCTCCACCATAGAAAAAGTGGACCAGTCTTGGGCTTGAAACTCCCGGGGTGGCTCCACTCATGCCCAGCTTCTACTTCATGCCAACTAGATTATTTTTTTCACATCACATTTCTCAGAATATCCACTGTATGGTGCTGCATAGATTGCGTACTAACTGAACGGTCAATTTGGGTTAGCTAGCAAAAGCTAGAACTGATAATCAAACTTGCATTTTTACATATTTGATTTGTGTATAAAATTGGCTTTTCGTGCTGTACATACTCTCACTCTCATCTTCATCCACTTATCCGATATCGGGTTGTGGGGGCAGCAGCTCTAGCAGGGGACCCCTAACTTCCCTTTCTCAAGTTAGATTTGCCTGCTCTGATTGGGGGATCCCGAGGGCTTCCCAGGCGAGTGTTGAAATATAAATCTCTCCACCTAGTCCTAGGCATACCCAGAGGTCTCCTCCCAGCTGAACGTGCCTGGAACACCTTACCAGAGTGGAGACGTCCTGGGGGCATCCTTACCAGATGCCAGAACCACTTCAACTGGCTCCTTTTGATGCAAAGGAGCAGCGGCTCTACTGCGAGTTCCTCACGGATGACTGAGCTTCTCACCCTATATCTAAGGGAGATGCCAGCCACCATTCTGAGAAAACTTATTTCAGCCGCTTGTACCTGCGATCTAGTTATTTTGACCCCAGCCTTCATGACAATAGGTGAGGGTAAGAACGAACATTTACAGGTGTAACGAGAGCTTTGCCTTCCGGCTCAGCTCTCTTTTCATCATAACGGTGCGGTAAAGCAAATTAAATACCGCCCCCGCTGCTCCGATCTCCATTTTCCCCTCACTCGAGAACAAGACCCCGATATACTTGAAGTCCTTTACTTGGGGTAACGCCTCATTCTCTACCTAGAGGAGGCATCAATCGGTTTCCTGCTGAGAACCATGGCCTCAGATTTAGAGGTGCTAATCCTAATCCCAACCACCTTGGCTGCGAACCGGTCCAGTGAGTGCTGGAGGTCACAGACCGATGATGCCATCAGGACCACATCATCTGCAAAAAGCAATGATGAGAGCCCCAGCCCACCGAACTGAAACCCCTGCCCACTTCGACTACACCGTGATATCCTGTCCATAAACGTTACAAACAGGATTGGTGACAATGCACAGCCCTGGCAGAGGCCAACCCCCACCTGGAACAAATCCGATCAACTACCAAGAATCCGAACACAGCTCTTAATTTGGACGTACAGGGATTGGATAGCCCTGAGAAGGGACCTCCTCACCCCATACTCCTGCAGCACCTCCCACAGTATCTCCCGGGGGACCCAGTCATACGCCTTCTCCAGATCCACAAAACACATATAGACTGGATGGGCATATTCCCAGGCCCCCTCCAGAATCCTTGCAAGAGAAAAGAGCTGGTCGGTTGTTCCACGAACAGGACGCAATCCGCATTGTTCCTCTTCAATCTGAGATTCGGTTATCTGCCAAACCCTCCTTTCCAACACCTTTGAGTAGAATTTCCCAGGGAGGCTAAGTAGTGTGATGCCCCAATAATTGGCACACACCCTCTGGTCCCCCTTTTTGAACAGGAGAACCACCACCCCGGTCTGCCACTCCTTAGGCATTGCCCCAGACTCACATACAATGTTCAAGAGGCGTGACATCCAAGACATCCCCTCCACATCCAAATCTTTCAACATTTCTAGACGAATCTCATCAATCCCTGGAGCTTTGCCACTGTGGATTTGTTTAACTACCTCAGTGACTTCTGCCAAGGAGATTGATGAATCTTCCCCATCAACCTCCAGCTCTGCCTCTACTATAGAGAGTGTGTTAGTGAGATTCATGAGTTCCTCAAAGATTTAGGAGTTCCTTCCATTGCCCAATTATCTCTTCAGTTGAGGTCAACAGTATCCCATCCTTACTGTACACAGCTTGGATGGTTCCCTTTTTCCTCCCCCTTAGGTGGCGGACGGTTTTTCAGAAACAACTTGGTGCCGAACATAGTTCCTGGGCGGTTTTCACCATTCATTGCTGGTCCGTCCAGTCAGCCATGGAGCAGCTGCCAAACCCTACTGTGGCACCATTAGTCAGAATGCTCTCAATTATCATTGTCCTTGATCAGGCCTACCTTCATGGTGTCATCTACGAACTTGACAATGATGTTGGAACTGTGTACAGGAAAGCAGTCGTCAATGAAGACGGAGTACAGAAGCGGGCTCAGCACACAGCTTTGTGGAGCACCAGTGTTCAGGATCAGGGTGGAGAGGGTGAAGTTGTCTAACCTGACAGACTGGGGTCTGTTGGTAAGGCAGTCCAAAGCCCAGTTGCAGAGAGAGTGGCTGAATCCCAAGGTCATGGAGTTTGTTGACCAGTCTAAACGGGATGACCATATTGAATGCTGAGCTCAAGTCCATAAACAGCATTCTCATAGGTGTAAAGCTATGGAGATGGCGTCCTCTGTGGACCTGTTTGATCGGTAGGCAAACTGGTAGGGATCCAGTATGGGGGGGAGGTAGAACTTAAGGTAGGCCAGGGCAAGTCTTTTGAAGCACTTCCTGATTGTGGGTTGAGCAGAGTTTCCTGGCCACAGGCCCCAGAGGAACAAATTGGAAGAGTGGAAGGGTGTTCAATATGGGCAGAGTATTCCTGGGCCGAGCTTCCTTGCCTTGGGCCACAGACAAACCAAATTGATGCAATCAGAATATGTAACACAGAGTTCTTCGATTTTCTGCTGGAGGCATACAAGTCAGTCGGTGTGTTGTGCAGTGACTTCACCAAACTTTTGGGGGAAAGACGTAGGTCTTCCCTACCCACCGGATGGAGAAGACCATTATTGCGGACAGTGGGGAGGAACTGGGTCCCTGTGCTGTACTGATTGATGGTTGGTGCTTTACAGACTGGGGAATTCCGATATTGGGGAATCAGTCTGCTGATTTTGCCTTCGGTACTGGTGCTATATCACTTGCCTCATTCTGGATTACGGTGGTTATGCACAGCGGAAATCGCTGGACGTCTTTCCCAATGTACCCCATGTAGGCGGCGTCCACTTCAAATCCATGTGGACAGTTGTCATTGACATGAATGAAATCAGTAACATGATTGTGGCCTGATAGTAGTGGGTACTGGGTAGGGCCATTGGCAAGTCTTTGTTCTTTCTCTGGGGTATCAGTGTGAGTATGTATCTAGGGTTGGCCACAGGTCTTGTCAGTGACATTGTCCTATGGGGGTCTAGTCAGAGATTATTCTAAAATCTGAAGGGGCTCTAGGCAGAAAATTCTAGATTTTTACCCCATAACCCTTTTGACTTATGTTCATTGTCATTAGATTCCTTAAACACCCACTAAATAATGAGACAACAAAAAGCATTACAGAATCAAGAGGTTTATTTTCACGTTGTTCACAGTAACTTTCTTTTAGGGAACAAAACCCCAGTGCTCAACATAACAGTGTATCTTTAAATTTGCATACAAAAACAGGACAATAAGGATAATTGAAAATAAATCGCTAAAAAATACAAAGCAAATTAAATATACAGTGGGGCAAAAAAGTATTTAGTCAGCCACCAATTGTGCAAGTTCTCCCACTTAAAAAGATGAGAGGCCTATAATTTTCATCATAGGCACACTTCAACTATGAGAGACAAAATAAGACAAAAAAAACAGAAAATCACATTGTAGGACTTTTTACTAATTTATTGGTAAATTCCTCAGTAAAATAAGTATTTGGTCAATAACAAAAGTCCATCTCTGTAAGTCTTCACAAGGTTTTCACACACTGTTGCTGGTATTTTGGCCCATTCCTCCATGCAGATCTCCTCTAGAGCAGTGATGTTTTGGGGCTGTCGATGGGCAACACGGACTTTCAACACCCTCCAAAGATTTTCTATGGGGTTGAGATCTGTTGACTGGCTAGGCCACTCCAGGACCTTGAAATGCTTCTTATGAAGCCACTCCTTCTTTGCCCGGGCGGTGTGTTTGGGATCATTGTCATGCTGTAAGACCCAGCCATGTTTCATCTTCAATGCCCTTGCTGATGGAAGGAGGTGTTCACTCAAAATCTCATAATACATGGCCCCATTCATTCTTTCCTTTACACGGATCAGTAGTCCTGGTCCCTTTGCAGAAAAACAGCCCCAAAGCATGATGTTTCCACCCCCATGCTTCACAGTAGGTATGGTGTTCTTTGGATGCAACTCAGCATTCTTTCTCCTCCAAACACGACGAATTGAGTTTTCACCCAAAAGTTCCATTTCGGTTTCATCTGACCATATGACATTCTCCCAATCCTCTTCTGGATCATCCAAAAGCTCCCTAGCAAACCTCAGACAGGCCTGGACATGGCTTAAGCAGGGGGACACGTCTGGCACTGCAAGATTTGAGTCCCTGGCGGCGTAGTGTGTTACTGATGGTAGCCTTTGTTACTTTGGTCCCAGCTCTCTGCAGGTCATTCACTAGGTCCACCCGTGTGGTTCTGGGATTTTTGCTCACTGTTCTTTTGATCATTTTGACCCCACGGGGTGAGATCTTGCGTGGAGCCCCAGATCGAGGGAGATTATCAGTGGTCTTGTATGTCTTCCATTTTCTTATAATTGCTCCCACAGTTGATTTCTTCACACCAAGCTGCTTACCTATTGCAGATTCAGTCTTCCCAGCTTGGTGCAGGTCTAGATTTTTGTTTCTGGTGTCCTTTGACAGCTCTTTGGTCTTGGCCATAGTGGAGTTTGGAGTGACTGTTTGAGGTTGTGGACAGGTGTCTTTTATACTGATAACAAGTTCAAACAGGAGCCATTAATACAGGTAATGAGTGAAGGACAGAGGAGCCTCTTAAAGAAGTTGCAGGTCTATGACAGCCAGAAATTGTCGGTGACGTCGAACACCGAAGCCCGCCTCCTGCAGGGGGAGGATGGGCAGTAGATGGCGTGGTCGTCACAGTACCCCCCCCCTGACGCGCGGCTCCAGCCGTGCGACGACACCGACCCCGGGATCGATCCGGAGGGCGCGGAGCAGGACGATCCGGGCGACGGCGATGGAAGTCGCGTAGAAGGGCGGGAGCCAGCACATCCCGCCTCGGGATCCAGCTCCGCTCCTCCGGACCGTACCCCTCCCACTCCACAAGGTACTGGAGGCCCCCAACCCGGCGCCTCGAGTCAATGATGGCGCGGACGGAGTACGCCGGGGCCCCCTCGAT
>JACXGJ010013787.1:0-15745 GCA_016801105.1 Esox niger | reverse complement strand
GGTGGGTCAGTAATCTAACCTGGGTCTGGGTGGGTCAGTAGTCTAACCTGGGTCTGGATGGGTCAGTAGTCTAACCTGGGTCTGGATGGGTCTGGGTGGGTCAGTAATCTAACCTGGGTCTGGGTGGGTCAGTAATCTAACCTGGGTCTGGGTGGGTCTCGTCCCCTCCAGGTGTGCCCCAGAGAGCCTGAAGACACGGACGTTCTCCCACGCCACCGACACCTGGATGTTTGGAGTGACTCTGTGGGAGATGTGTACCCATGGACAGGAACCCTGGATTGGTCTGAACGGCAGCCAGGTACACAGACACACACCCGGACCCACACACACACATTCACACACACACACGTTCACACAGACACTTGTTTCAGTCAAGGGTTCAGTATTGAGTCCTGTGTTTCAGATTCTCCACAAGATTGACAAGGAGGGTGAACGCCTGCCGAAGCCAGAGGACTGTCCCCAGGACATCTACAACGTCATGCTACAGTGCTGGGCCCAGAGGCCTGAAGATAGACCCACCTTTGTAGCCCTCAGGGAGTTCCTGCTTGAGGTGTGTGTTTGTGTGTAAATGTTTGACACACGTTTACATCCGTGTTTCCATTGCGTATGGAATAGAATGTGCTTGCATGGGTTTGTTTTTTGCATTTGATCCGTGTGCAAGGTTTCTTTATGTTTTTGGAGCTTTTCGTTTGGCTCAATTGCCCCACCTAGTGGATCTTAAGGTAGTATAACGTATGTCATTTAGCAGACACCAAAACCTCCGAACTAAAGGAACTGATTGGCAATCTAGAGAAAGATCATCTGCTGTACTAATGAAGTCAGTCAGCTTTAATAACTGGTCTACGTCCCCACTATTCTGTCACGGAAAACCACTGTTAAAAAAAAAAAAAAGCCTGCTCCCATTGTTAGTTATAATAGGTAATACTGAAGTCAGGAAACACTGTTCAGTCACTCCTAACTGAGTTTGAGTTTGCTACACATTTTGTGATTTTGCGATTACATTCTAAAACCTCATGTCGTACCGTGTTGAAATGTGCTTTAACAGTGTCTGTGTGCGTGCGTGTGTGTGCGTTTGTGTGGCCGTCCATTTCAGACAATGCCTACAGACATGTGTGCCCTTCAGGACTTTGAAGAGGCCGACAAACTTCAGATTCAGGTCGACGACGTGATCACCATCATTGAGGGCAGGTGTGTGTGATCCACCCATGAACTGTGCGTCAATGTGGTCGTTGTGTCTCCACACGCGTCGTCTCCGCTTCCCGCAGGCCCGTTGTGATTAGCGCGCCGCGGTTTTGTCCACCCGGCCGTTTTCCCGTCGCCCTGCCTCACCTCCCGTCTCCTCCTCCTCAGGGCGGAGAACTACTGGTGGCGTGGTCAGAACCAGCGCACGCTGAAGGTCGGCCAGTTTCCCCGGAACGTGGTGACCTCGGTGGCGGGCTTGTCGGCGCACGACATCAGCAGGCCCCTGAAACACAGCTTCATCCACACGGGCCACGGAGACACCGACCCGCACCGTGGCTGGGGCTTCCCAGACCACATCGACGAGTAAGATGCCCGCCACGGCTCCGGCTGCTGCTCGCCGGCTCCGCAACTGCACCATCTGCTGCTGTGCGCCAGTAGCCGTTAAAGACGCGGTCCGGGAGTTTGGGAAAAATTCGGGTCCCTGACAAATGTGGTCAATATGCGCCCTGTGTCACCAGAACCACTAGTTTCCAACGTGTTATTTTATGGCAAACGGGGTTACGACAGTGATTCTGCTTATCGGTGAAGCGCAATATCACACATCCAGCCCAAAATTGTATTTTGTTCATCGCCAAATTCCAAGACCGCATCTTCAAGTACCGGTGTGGTACGGCAGTTGAGGGAGAGCGTACATTTTATGGGTTTTTTGGTTTTTTTCTGCGCTGTGGTCGTACTGTGGCAGCTGAGATTGATTGTTTGGCCCTTGACAAAAGTCTGTTTACTGACCACCAGAGGGCGGTGGAGCGCTGTTCATGTCGCTGCCCAGTCAGGTCAGTGGCAGGCAGGACGGGTTCTATATTAGCGGTACCTGTAGACGTGGTACACCTGATTTAAGATAGCCCTGGGTGGTGACTGTTTTGGTATAGAACGTGGCTCTCACTCCCTGTCTGTATCTCTCGTTCTTTCTTTACATCTCTCCAGTCTAGCGTTTTCTCTCTCTCATCTGTGTTCTTTCTCTCTAGCCTGTACCTAGGAAACCCCATGGGCCCGCCTGACGTCTTGGGGTTGGACCTCAATGCCACCCGGCCCACTCAGCTACCGGGTCGGACCAAAAGTGAGTGGCCCGTTTTACAGTCCACCGGCAGTAACTCTGGGAGGTGTCCTCAGGATGGGTTTTGTCTTTGTCTTTACTTTGTTTTAATCATTTGTGGTTAAGGCCCATTAGGGGCATCTAAAAGCTGTTTTATGGAAAGCCCATTCTGATGTTGTTGTCTGTCTGTCTCATCTGATGTCTCTCTCTTCTTTTACACACTTGTGCTCTTTCTTTTGCCCTCCTCTCTCACCCGCTGTCTCTTTATCTTGCATCTCTCTTTCTCACACCCCCTCTCCCCCTCCCTCCCTCTCTCTCCCCTCTATCTCTGTGATGTGGCGTGTTCAGAGGACCCCCCTTCCCACCCCCCAGAGCCGGCAGGGTTTGTCAACAGTAAGTGTGGGCTATCAATCAATCTGTCCCGTTGCTCCTGTTCTCTCCTAGCTCCACTCCTCTTTTCCCAACTCTCCTTTCTCTGTCTCCTCCTCTGTCCATGGGCTCCAGTTTTAGTTGTCCCTCCCTAAACCTGTCTTTTCACCAGCTCTCTGACTACTCTGGCATCAACAGCTGTGCAGACTGGGTTTCTGTGGGTGGAGTGGCCTGCTTGTGTCCAGAGGATTGATATTTTTAAAATACATATTTTAATAAAACGTAAATCATTAAATGGACACACTGTAAAACCGCCATACCAGCTAGCAGCAGGAGGCATCACCTGGGGACCAAGGGGGATTGTGGCCAATAACTGTACACTATTTGCCACACCACAGAGTAATTTTTCCTACAGTAGGCTTTTGCTCTAAATAGGATGGGTACAGAGATCACCCCCCAACCCACCCCCCCATAGCACTCAAGATTGAACAGACAGTATTCTGTCGGTCGTCCTTAGAATAACTGCAGTGCTACACGAGGAATGTGTTTAGGGAGTTGATGCGTTGCAAGAACGCCTGAGCTGTCAAACCTGTTTGATGTCAAAGGTCATAGCAGTCAGTTTGTGTTTTTTCCTTTAATTTGTCCAGAGCCGTGCTACGACCCGGTGAGCGAAGACGAGGATCTGACCACCTCAGGCCTCAAGAGGTTGTCTCTGCGTAAGCCAGGCTCCATTAAAGGCCTTATGCTCAAACCCGCTGCCTGGGTCTCCGCCTCCAAGCTGGGCTCCCGGACCGCGGGCCCAGGGAACGCCCCCGGCGATGTGTCGCTTATCGACTTCGGGGAAGAGCATTCCCCTGCCACGCCCTCTCCCTCTCCGGTGGTGGAGCTTCAGGTTCCCTCATTGGCCCGATTGGCCCAGGAGGCGGACTCTCTCCTGGACCGGACACCACCACAGAGCCCTTGGCGCTCTCTACCCCGCCCCCTACACCCCACGCCAGTGGTGGATTGGGACGCCCGGCCCCTCCCTCCCCCTCCCGCGTATGATGACGTGGCGTTGGACGAAGATGACATGGAGGTGAGCTCCATCACCAGCCTGGAGCAGCAGGTGGAGGTGGGTGAGAGACGGAGTCCCTTGGAGGCCGTGCCGGCTCGGGAGGAGGTGACCGCGGCTAAGGGGTGTGACAAAACCCTGGAGGACAACCTCTTCCTGCCCCCGAAGCAGGGCCAGGCCTCGTCCTCCTTCTCCCAGTCGGCCGAGATCTTCGAGGAGCTCCAGCAGGAGTGCATGAGGAGGCTCAATGTGCCCACGGCAGGCGGCCTGCAGCCTTCGTCCCCAAACCCGGGGATCCTGTCTTCGGACGTCCACCGCCAAATCGTCCTATCATCGTTGGAGGACAAGCCCCAGATCCCACCGCGCATCCCCATCCCGCCACGCCCCGTCAAACGGGGGGACTACACCCGCTGGTCCACAGATCTCTCTCTGTCTCCAACGCCGGCATCCGGGGACGCGCGGGACCGGCCGCCCCAGATCCCGCCGCGGGACCCCCTGTCGCAGCCGGGCTCGCGCACCCCAAGTCCCATGGGCCTTCATGTTGGCTCCCCCCAGCAGAGGACAATGGTCTGTCCCAGCGCCCTGTCTCCGCCCTCGTACGGATCGTATCTCTCCACGTCCCCGGGGAAACTAATGCCCACAACGCACAGCTTTGCCTCGGACCCTAAGTACGCCGCGCCCAAGGTGGTCCACGCCCAAGCCCCCGGCAAAGACCCCGCCAAAGGGCCCTGCATCCTGCCCATCGTCCGCGATGGCCGCAAAGTCAGCAGCACCCACTACTACCTGCTGCCCGAGAGGCCGCCATACCTGGACCGCTACGATCGCTTCATCCGGGAGGCGGAGAACGCGCTGGGTGCTGGCGAGGAGAGGCGGCTGGCCAACACGGCCACGGTCAGGCCCATGGTGGTGAACCAGCCGCCGGTTGGGGAGCTGAAGGCCAACTTCTCCTGCAACAACAACAGCAGCGTGGGCGTCCGGCCCGGCGGAAAGGCCTCCCTCTGCCTTCCCAGGGGCAGCTCGGACGGGCCGGCCAGCAGGACTGACGGGGCCACCACAGTGGACCGGGTCAACATGGTGAGTAGTGCCGAACACCAGAGCTGCTATAATCTGAGCGAGTCCAGGGTAGTCATGTCATTTGTGAGACATGACAGTATGTTGTGTTACTATCTAAGTAAATCCAGAGTAGTCATGTCATTTGTGAGACATGACAGTATGTTGTGTTACTATCTAAGTAAATCCAGAGTAGTCATGTCATTTGTGAGACATGACAGTATGTTGTGTTACTATCTAAGTAAATCCAGAGTAGTCATGTCATTTGTGAGACATGACAGTATGTTGTGTTACTATCTAAGTAAATCCAGATTAGTCATGTCATTTGTGAGACATGACAGAATGTTATATAACAATCTGAGTAAATCCAGAGTAGTCATGTCATTTGTGAGACATGACATAATGTTGTATTAAAATCTGAGTAAATCCATAGTAGTCATGTCATTTGTGAGACATGACAGAATGTTATATTACAATCTGAGTAAATCCAGAGTAGTCATGTCATTTGTGAGACATGACAGAATGTTGTATTACTAGCTGAGTAAATACAGAGTAGTCATGTCATTTGTGAGACATGACAGAATGTTGTATTACAATCTGAGTAAATCCAGAGTAGTCATGTCATTTGCGAGACATGACAGAATGTTGTACACGCTGACAAAACACACAGACTGCTAACTCAAGGAATAAAGGAAACATTAAAGTAAGAATGCAAAAAGATTAAGTAACAATAAACAAGATGTGCAGAGGATACAGAGAACAGTTTTTCTTTACTGTGTTATTTTTTTGCTGGGTTTGTCATTTTTCTCTCGTGCTCAATCAAAACCTTCAGGGACTAAGGTAGGGGGATGTCAAACACAGACGCAGATATGCCTTAGCATTGCAGCAATGCACAGAAATGACTACCCAATTGATCAAAATCACATCTGACGCCTCCAATGTGAGGCAAAGATTTTCACAAGATTACCATACACTCTGGAATTACAATGGGTTTTCATAATAAAATACACATTTGTCTCAGCCTATGTCATTGAGACTACACATTCTCTGGGCAGTAGCATGCGACTCCTGGAAGAGGTTTTGGGATGGTTTGCAGTCAGAACTAAAACCTAACTGTGGTGCACTTGAACACTAGGAAGAAGCAGATCTGTGTCCCGAATTCCCTCTGTAGTGAACAAATGATGGCCAGCTCGCGTCAAGAGGTAGTGCCCTCTACAGGTACGAGGTGTTGTGTTGTCATTGACCAGCAGGGGGCTACAGAGGGCAATGCTGGACTGTCTTTCCGTAACGCTAGCTGGGGAATAAATGGCGTTCAGACACTGTGGTTCGAGGCGCTCACTCATTAAAGGAGCTATTTGAAGGATTTCTACCATACAAATGCCAAAAAGGCTAATTGCGTTGTAAAGGTCATAAGGAAGAGACGTTATTTGACAGGGGGTACTTACAGATGGTTTGTTATGGTCACATTCACACTCATAGATTGTGGGTCTTCCTGGTGATTTTCTCTTGTTTATTTTGCTATTCCAGCTATTGATTAGCATCAGTATCAGAGACATTGGGATAAAGCTCTAGAGACAACTCAAATAAATATAGACGTTCGTTTCATGTGATGGAGCTGATGTGGGCTGTTGGCCAGAGTTCTCCTCCAGTCACAGTCTCCACCTGAGTAGAAAGCTAGCCACCTTTTAGTAGTGGGAAACAAGCAACACTAGCCTCGGACAAAGATACATGAAGCGTCTGTTTGCTTTGGCATGACTGGCTATAAATCAAGAATTCCTAACCATGTTGCATACCGTGTGACTTTAATGCCAATCTAGCTATCTGTAATATAGTTAACTCTTAAGTCAAGGCCTGAACATGCTCTGTCTGTCCTGTGCCATTAGCCTGGAGCAGTTTACAAACACATTTTATTAGATATAGGATAGACTAGAAATCTCTGAATTCCTAACCAGACGTTGTAATTAGCTAGTTGTTATTAAGTTAGCTGCTGAGGTATCTAAAGTTGTAGATACACATTTTCTACTATTCCCCATTGTAGACGCAGTAAGGAGGAACTTAGCGATTTCTCTTTTGAGGAACACATGCTTGGAGCCTGATTGGTGGAGTTTGAGTAGAGTGCCGTAGGTTGTTCATTGTAGCAGCAGCAGTGACCTGATTGGTTGTTTTGTGTGGCCTTCGCAGGTACAGGATGCAGTCCATGGTGTGACAATAGAGGAGTGTCAGACGGCCCTCCAGAACAACAACTGGAACGTGAAGAAAGCGGTGCACTTCCTCAAGGTGGGATCCCCTGGGAGCTATTGGCCCAATCCAGGGGTGGCAGGGTCATCTAGGGGTTAGTGCACCTGGCCTGGGACACAACTGGTGCTAGATCAAGTCCCATTGCCGGCAAGGGGAAAGGAGGTTGTTTTTAAACATTACGGCTCCCAGGTCGTTGATGTATGTCCTACTTATCATGCTCATCTGTTAAATGAAGGGTACAAGATATTTTACGAATAGCGGATCCCCATTGACCCATTCAAAGCACAAGTCGAACTGCCGCTGAAATGGTTGCAACTGGGGCTTGAAATGTTGAAAGAAATCAATCGGGACCAATTATGCTTCAAACGCACGGACTTCTAGACACATCACAAAATTGATGTTACGTATAGCTACTTCTAACGCAGTGTCGTCCGCGGATGAGTATATAGGTTGCCCTAAACATACAGTGCATTTGGTTATTTTAAAAAGCTACGATGTTGATAGAAATACAGTAATACAAAGGTACATGTTGTTGTTCTCAGGTTGAGCAGCTGTTCTGTCTTGGGCTGAAGACCAGAACAGAGTGCCTCAAGGTGCTGGAGATGTATGACTGGAACCTGGAGGTGGCTAGCACACAGCTTCTGGACTCCTACAGTTCTGTCAGGCAAAGGTAACATGGGGACCCCAGGGATCTTCGAGAACTTAGGGAACTCGCAGAGTTCAGAAGACTCAGGGAAGTCAGGGAACTCTGAGACCTCAGAACTCGTAGAGCTCAGAAAACTCAGAGAAGTCAGGGAACTCTGAGACCTCAGAACTCGTAGAGCTCAGAAAACTCTGAGAAGTCAGGGAACTCTGAGACCTCATAATTTGGAGAGCTCAGAAAACTAAGAGAAGTCAGGGAACTCTGAGACCTCATAACTTGGAGAGCTCAGAAAACTAAGAGAAGTCAGGGAACTCTGAGACCTCATAACTTGGAGAGCTCAGAAAACAGAGAAGTCAGGGAACTCTGAGACCTCCGAAATTGTAGAGCTCAGAGGACTCATGGAACTCAGAATGCTGAGAACTCAGATTACGCAACAGGATAATGCTGGACTACTATTTTCTCTGAGTCATATTAACTTGTGGATAACATTTGTATTTGTCTGTGTGCAGTATAAAGGACATTGGAAGTAATTTCACACTCTAGCAGGACAATAAACTTCTCTAATGCTATCTAACAACTGTCTTGTGAAACTACTACCATACTGGATGCAGTATGTATTGTGCATTTTTTCCTAATGAACCAAACACTGACTATACTAATCAAGAATCAGATGGATGTGTGTTGCTTTATCCAACCGTATATCTAATGATTTACACTTCAATTTAATTGCTTCAGCACCAGGTAACTTAAATAAAATTAAAACCAGTGATATACTCTTTCTTCACAACTTTACTATGTTTTCAGTTGTACAGTATTCATGTTTTTCATAGCAGTTTTAAAAGCATCTTCTATGGGAAACGTGCATTTCAAATCAAGTTAGATTTTTTTTGTAAAACACAACATCATAACGAACGCCTCTTCTGATTGCAGGCGATGATGAATGTTGCTAGGAGCGATGACTGAGTCCGTTCATCAAGGGGTTTCGAAGACAGGCAGGTCTGCTCCTGTCTTTTTTCTGACCAGACACATCCAGGAGGAAGACTGGGATTTCAGCGTGGACTTGGGGCACATTTGATTGAGTTCTTTGCCATGGCTGCAGTCTTTCCCACTGAGGACCAGGGGACTGCTCTGCCTGGGAATAGGATATGCAGTCCATTTGGAATGCAAATGGTGGACTCTCTGGAAAGGACCACACGCCTGCTGGCCCTGGTACTATAAATCAGGTCTGAAGGGAAAAAAACAACACATTCAGCGGCGGTCTTAACAATTCAGCTACATTACTGCCACTTTACACCTTCAACCAACTAGGCTAAGAGGACCCTTGGTGTTAACATGTTATAAACGACAGTCCAGCGAGTGTCGTTTATCGTTTGAAAACCAGCTGAGACCGCAGTCCTATGGAACACGTGTAACGCTCTCCTCAGCCAATCCCTGACTGCTTTACAGTGTGTGCGCTTTGCTGGGGTCCTCGTGTAGACAGGCTGGTTCTAGGGAGGTCAGCGTCTTCCTGCTGTGCCATCTCCCCAGGGTGCTCTGCTGCTTTTAGGAAGAGGTCAATGTTCTAAAAGCCCACCTGGATCTGAGAGAAGGAACAGGAAAGAGAAAAACGAAATGCAGCTTGTCCACGTTTAAGTTGACACCATTTATTTTTGTTTTGTTACCATTATACAGATTTTTATTTGATTTCTATTCTGGGGATCAATTAAAAGATTTAAAATAAAAAATGCATAGAAAAGCAGAGTTCAGATGTTTATACAGTTATACTTGTGGCAAATATGCGCAGAAAGTTATTTTTTAATATATTTTGTGTTTTTAACAAGGCGTTTTAACATGGCTAGACGTGGAAAACTTTGAAGTCTTCACCGGTTTAATCCATGTTCATTGTGTTGTGCCGCCCTGAGTTGGATTATGGCTCCAGGTACCATCAACACGATCCCCTCTGAAGGTCCGTTGGCACAGGTGTGCTGTTTGACGTGTGACTAACTCGGTGCTCCTCTGTCATCCACTTCACTGTACTGAAGCTCTCAAAGATCCCCTCATGGAGGTGCAGCTGTTTCATTTGCGCCAGAGCATCTGACTTACGTGGAGTCTTCGACCAGTTCAGCCTAGCGAGGTGGTTCAGGGCTACGACAAAGCGACGCACATCCTGGTGGCCTTTGAGCTTTGAGAACCATCCACGTCAGTATATAAGATTGGACTATCCTTTATTGCGCTCACACCACCCAGTCAACAAAACAACCGTCAAAACTGAGACATCGGCTCACCGATTTTAGAGTGTTGAGACTTAACGTGTTCATTCAGAGCACTGCCAGCTCTCTAAAACAAAGATGTCAACAAGCATTGATCATGGCCCCGGTTTTAGAACCCAGAACCTTCTGTCAGCAACCATAGGCCGTGGGTCATTTTGTGGGGAAGTAATGATGGCCCTGGTTGTTTACTCATGTCAACCACATGCAAGATCTATAGGTCACAATACTGGACATTTTGTCTCAGCCAATTGAGTACTTAGGTCTCTTGAAACCTAGCACAAACTGTGTTATAAAGTACTGTCTGTCTTGGATGTGTCTTCAATACTGTTTCATCCTCTATATTCACCATAGACCAGAGCAACCAAGGTTTTGCAGTTGTCTGCTGCCGTCTGCTGCTTCTTCTTGGGTTACAATTCTAATTACATTTTTGAAAAACTGAACATTAAACCAGAGATTTTTTATTTTGTGATCGGCTGCAATCAGAATAAAAATCCTACATCAGAAGGGCTTTAACTGAGCAGAAAATCAGCACAAATTCAAGTACATACCAACATGGTCAAACAAGCTGACTCCTAACTTGCAGGCTAACCCTTTTCCAGTCTTTCTGCTGCCACTGTACACATCTGGAGTTGTGTGTGCGATACCTGCCTGTCCTCTCTCCCCCCAGAGAGTCGTTGTCATTGGTTTGGATCAGTTCCAGTACTGTGTCAGATAACACACTGTATGGTCTCCTAGGCATTTTGGACATGTGCCAATCTCAAACGGTGTCATTTTCCTCAGTCAGTTGTTGGACTTGACAGATGGGAAAGTTCTGGACCGGTGAAACCAATTTGATAAAACTGTCACACATTCTATTGCAAGATTTCGTGCACTGGAGCTTTAGGTCTCACCTATCTGCCGCTTCTCAAAGGGCAGTGGTAAAGGGTATTGGTTTTTTGGTTTGGAATACGGCCTCAGCTGAGCTTTTCTTGTATCCAATAATCAAGGCACACGTAATATCTTTTGGCAGTCAAAGCCAATGTATCCATGACAGAAAAATAACACTCATTGCTGTAAACATGCTGCAAGGAAAAATCTATGTAGCCAGGTGTTGAGTGGTGCTGTCGGCTTCAGTCACAACATGATGGTTCTGTCCCCATGTCTTTATTTTATTCCAAGCTGCTGTAGTTTTAGGACTGAAGCAACTTTGTGGTCCTATTACTCAAACCTATGTTCTCCCGTTATATATATATATAAAATATATTTTTGGTTTGTTGTTGATTGAATCCAATGTACCTGTAACAATGTACTTTCCCAGGAAGTCTTTTACATTTTGTTTTGTGGTTGTACAGGGTTGTGGTTAATTGTGCCCGTTCCCGCTAGGTGTTCTGAATATTGCAAGGCTGCCAAAGTGTATGCTGCCGATCTCAAATTTATATATGTATTTTTTATTAAAAAAGTAACTATTTTTTACCTTTGCTCTCATTGCGTCTCATTATTTTCCTCTACGTGTCCTGGAAAGCTTTTGATTAGGTGATGGCCTCACAAAAACTATAACCACATTAGCATTTTTAGAAATGCACAGACTTGGATCTATGGCGTGTCTCAATTATGTCCATCATTTACATGAGTAAGTCAATTAACAAGTAAAAATCCACTTTTTCGAAAACATTTACTTTTGAGAAAAACTAAACCAGGAAAGAATAAATCCCAAAGAGATACTGTGTAAGTGACTAATTAGGCATTGGATTTTTGGAGCAATTTCCCAATTAGCTGAAATCTGCAGCACTGACTGTAAATGGTCATCTTTGTCAAATCGCCGCAGTGCCTGTAATTCTCTTTTGGATTGAACTCCCCTATGTAGTGAGCTTTGTTCGCATGAGAAAGACTGACAAAAAGGCTTTGACTAATGTCTAATCAATGTTCATGGTTTGAACCAGAGATCCCCGATGGGCACCAACAGCTGTCTCAGGCAGATAGCGATTGCTTTTCTTTAGACAGAAATGAACATCCAAAAATCAGGCATATTTTTTGTGATAGTAAACAATCTGCAGTTCAATCTTGCCTGCAAAAGAACAAGTAAAAGTATTTTTCTTGTTCGAGGTAAGTCACGTCATGTTTCAAACGGATGAGGCAGTTTCACTGTCATTGATTGCAGCTGTAATTTCAGTCTGCTTGAAATGTTTGTGTAGTGTAGTCTGGTCCTTGTTCCGTGTTCTGTGTTCCGTGTACGTGTCCACCTTCGTATGACCTTGCTGAATCAGTAATGTGGGTATCTTTTGACCACTGACTCAACCTCTTGACAGCCTCTTCACAAGGTTTCCTCTGGACCTTGTTGACTGCCTATTGCATCTATTGATCCGGGTTTTTCTATTATAAATTAGCTTTTTCCCTGTTGTAAATCTGCCACTGAAAATGACTTAATGTACTCTAAAACATGTAAAAATTTGCTGTTTTCTGATGGTGTGAGATTCCTAATGATTTTTTTTAAACGACACGCTGTCGATTACATTTCATTGCAAATAAATATCAAAGTTCTGTAGCCAACCAATTTTTTAGTAATAAATATCGGATGTTAACATTTCCAAGATGTTGGAACTGAACATATGCCCCCCCCCCAACACACACACACCGACAAACACACACACTCCTCAGAACTCCTGTTCGGATTGCCAAACTTTTGCTAACTAATGAAAAGTACTGGGCCTCCATTTGTCTTTATGATGGGTCTGCGCAGTACGGTTCCTGTTCCCAGGCCAAATTATTAATATCTGTCTTTCCGATCATTATGGGATAGGGGAAGCGTCAGGTTCAAGAGCTTCCCCAGAGAAAAATACTTTTTCATAGATAAAAAGGACGAAAGGAAATGGAGGGAGTAAAAAGAAAAGGTTAAGAACCACTGCTTTGTGTTTGTGTGTTTGTGTGTGTTTGGACAGAGAGATATGGCTAATATATGGGTGATTTCTACCCTGCTTGACTCAGGTTAAACAAAACATGGCTACTATTGAATCTATACCAGTAACAATTAAATCACCTGGCCATGCCTTGATATATAAAGAAGGCCATTAGGATGTCAAAATGGGCATCACAAGTGACCCATGCAACTGTGACTGCGCTTTGCCTGTCGGTGCCAACATTTCGTTGATGAGAAACGTCGAGGGAGAACGGCGAGAACGACAAACAACGGCACGACTTGTGAACGCCCGTGGTGCATCCGAGAAGTGGCATGTTGGAAAGCACACGTCACGGACGGACTCCAGCGGCAGATGACCATGTTGGGCTTGACTCCTTTCAGCGCTTCGTAGGGCACGCTTTCAGCAACACTGGACACATGAGGAGGAGAATACAGAGCAGGTGTTAGTCTGGTCAGGAGCTGTGCAACTGGAAAGTGGACCTTAAGGCTCCTGCACGTCCCACATCAGAGATTAGCCCTGATATAGACTAGTCCAGTGAATCCAGGTCCAGTTTTCTCAAGGGGCCTGGGTGTCCCCAGACCGCATGTCAATCTTTGGGATGAAAGTGAAAGTTCTGCAGCAACTGTGCGACGCATTCACATCGACATGGCCCGATGTTCCGGTGGAGCATTTCTGACACCTAGAATCCACAACCCTGAAGAATTACGTTTGTTCTGGAGGTAAGGGGTTATGACCTTGTGCTGAATGAGTCTAACTGATGAACTGGCCACTTTGCGTAAGCCATGCTCAGATCTCAATGTTCTTTTCATCCCGTTTCTTTATCCCTCTGTCGTTAAGGGCCTTGAGGATTTGGCATCACCCTGAATGTTTGATTTAGTAACAGATGCACTTTTTTGTGCTATTTCCCCTTAGGAAATTCATCCAAGACCCTGACTTTGTAGCCACTGCTTTACCAAACGAGGCTCTCCGGTACCACTGAGCCATCAGGTCGGTAATGATGCTGGTGAAATAAACTCTTCACTAGTCCATGAATACGTTCTGTATCAGACGGGCATAAATTATCTATCAAGTGCCCACCGTGGTGTTGGTTTTGCCACAATGTTCCCGTCATCTGGGCCAGATCTGTCCATATTATCCCATTCTCATTCATACTCAACAGCAGTGTAATAGGGCATTGCGTTTCAATTTGCCTTGTCTAATTTTGATTGCATTTACTTTCTTAACTCCTCGCTAAGGTCCATTTGGTACTTCTGTATTATCTTTTAGTAGTTTCCATATCTCTGCCACTTGTTCTCTTTCTTCCCCTCTGTCTTTCTGCTCATTACATTTGTCTTCCTCCTGAAGCGAGGCCTCGCAATGTCAACCAATCACCTTGGGTTGTCAGCCTTTGATCCCTTGTCTGAGGATTGGTTGAGAGAGCGACAAATGGCTGCGAGGTGGACCTTGAAGTTGTCAGTGCTTTAAAAAAATGTTTTGTACCTGCACATATACAGAAGGAAACCAATAATTAACACACCCAGTCCTGCAGGTTCGCCTACCCTCTGTACTGTGAACATCCTGTCCCGCAGTGTGGTCAACCCTCTTTATTGTGAACTGTCTGTTCTCTATGCCTCACTGGCTGTTCTCACACCCTCACCGGCTGCCCCCCCCCTCACTGGCTATTCTCTTTTACCATCACTGGCTGTCCCTCCCCCCTCCCTCTGTTTCTCACGTTCTGTCTTTCCTTCAGTTTCACTGTCTTTCCCGTCTCTCTTCCTCTCTCACTCCGTCTCTTTCCCCTCCGTCTTTCATTCTGACTAGTTCTCTCTCTCATTTATTATCTCCGTGTGTACGGATCCAAAATCAATATTGGGATTGACTGTACCGTGGGGAAATACTGTACAAACTAGCATAGACTACAGGACTTTGTGGATCTTTTCGCGCGCGCGGTTCTCTACGTGTGTGCGATCAGTGCTTTATTTAATGTGTGTGTGTGTGTGTGTGTTGGAGTCCTGGTAGAACCCTCTCCGGGCCCAGAAAGAGTCCGCGGGCCAGCCCCCAGTGGGTTGCAGTGGCTAGGGAGCCAATCAAGTGGACCACAGCTCAGGTTTCCAGTCTGCACCAGAGGCAGCAGCATGTAGCACCCGAGACGTTGCCAGGGTTACATGCTGCTGCCTCTGTTGGGTTATTGATTAGGCACATGGTCAGGACCCAGGCATCCATTACTGCCCACAGAAAGTGACAATTCATTTTTGGGTACAAGAAAAGGTGAATCCCTTCCCTTGTAATCAACACGGGTCCCGTTAAAGGACCGTTTCGCAGTTGAATGGATCATAATGGACTTTGCGTCTGCATAACAGTGATCGATGACTTAATCGCCTCTTCATGCTTTATTAAGCATCATTTCCTTGTTCATGTGGAGCTAATTGACCATTATAAATACTACAGCTCCTTTAATCTCTGCTCGGATGTCCCGTTACCTGATGTTTAATCTGATCCTCACTCTTCCCTGCGATGCATGACTGGATGGAAATGGCTTGGGTGAACGGGGTAATATCTTGTTAGCTTGCTAACTTGCTTCTCTTCTGTATCTGACTGGACTCCTGCATGTGAGTTCGTGTCTAATGTTCCGTGGCCCGGATGTTTTCTGTGTGAAGTGTCTTGAATGTTCCCCCCGGATGCAGGTTGTGATTGCTAGATGTTTTTCAGGTTTTTCATTGAAATCTATGACACGGGAGAGTGTGACTGTTGTCTTCTCCCTCAATTAGCCCTCTGAGCGATTTGTGGCCCGTCTTGTCCTTGAAATGCCGTTGGGGATTGTCCACCCGGCTATCTCTCGTGATGAGCCCTGGAGGCTGGAACAGACACGGCTCCCAGTGCCCCCACGGCCCCCACGGCCCCCACGGCCCCCAAGGCCACCACGGCCCCCACGGCCCCCACGGCCCGGACGGCCCCCACGGCCCCCAAGGCCACCACGGCCCCCACGGCCCCCACGGCCCG
>JACXGJ010013786.1:0-15749 GCA_016801105.1 Esox niger | reverse complement strand
AGGGAACCCCCCCCCCCCCATCTCTAGGGAAATCCCCCCGTACCTTTATTTCCTTCTCTTAAGGGAAATGGATGTAGCAGGAGAACTACTCCCTCTCTCCCATAACCCCTCCCGCCTTCACAGCCACCCTCTGTTGCCCAATCTGTTGGGCGCAGTCGGAAGCCTGACAAAATGCCCGCAGCAACAACACGTACAACCAGAGCACACAGACGATCCTCTACTGACTGATGTCAGTGTGCTGAAAAGATTCTCGCAAACAAACAAAAATACATCAAGGGGCTACGATGCATGTGGCATAAAGGGATGAACAGACAGTGTGTCTAAACACATGCACAGGGTTGTGCCGCAGTCTTAATGGAGCAGTTCAGTTTGGCTCATTCAAGAACGGCCTTCTCTCTCCGCTCTCCGCTTTGTCTCGCCTACCCATTTCCTCACCCGCACTACTTCCTAAAGCCACGGGCAAGGACGGGCACCACCCATCTCACTGTAGACCAGAAGCCAGCAACACGTGGCTCCCGAGCTGCATGCGGCCCTTCAAAATCTCCTATGTGGCGCCACAACAAGTCCCAACAACACTTGTGGAACTTTTTTTTTTTATCACTAGAAAAAGTTGTAAACCAATTGAATGCAAATTGGCTCTTAAAAATATAAAAATGTCATTATAAACACCTAGGTGAACACAAAATATTTAAAATAGCCAACTAAATCCTTCCGAAAGTCTTTATGCAGCCAAGGTAACGGATGGAGTACTTAAAAAAGTAAAAGGGAAATATTTAGTAACTAAAAACTTTGTTTTGCATAATAATAACAGCTTATTTGCATACTTTTTGCACACGACATAAAAAACTCTTAACTATGACCTATTACTGGTAAGACTAGTTTGCACTTCGTCAGTTCCACATGAGCTAACCTAAGACCTGGGTTGCCCCCTCGCCCCTCCACGTCCCGGAGATATCGCCATCTGTGGTACTACGATAAGAAAAGGGCATAAAGGCTGAGATAAAGCAGTAGAGGACACTCGTGTGGTTGGATCCAGACATGTTATGCTTTGTTTTAAAGTAGTGAAAGACAGAAGAGAAAGTCCACTGAAAGGGCATTGTGTCCGACCTTAACACTGCAGTACTACATGTTGATGAGAGGCAGCAGTCTAGACTGTTGGATCAAGCGAGGAAAACTACTATTCATTATTATAAATTACACAGGGAGTCATTCGAAACCAAAATGGGGAACACAAAAAGGGAAAATGATTAACTTCAGTACAGTAGGGTAGAAGTAAGGCTATTTAAAATAGAAAATGTTTCCCTATTGATCATAAAAACGATACATAACATTAAGACATTGAAATATATTTAATACAACTAAAAGTAACAAGGATTGACTCTGTTGACCAAAAGGTAAATTTTATCTGTTGACAAAAAGCAGGGCGATAACTGTAAACGTGTGCAGAACTGTCAAGTACTACATGGGGTCTCCTCGTTGTTTGCACATGAACCCAAATAAATAACCGTATGCTGTTCAGTTAAACGACCTTGAGCGTTTGTACAACTCGTAATCAGAAAATGTACTTTGTTGGCGTTTTTCCCCCTAACAGTTTTGAGCAGGAGCAGTTAATTCTACACTGGCAAGTGGAAGTATAAACTGAGAAGTTGCTTAAAATGAAGTGAATCAAGTAAAGCATGATAACAACCTGAAAAAGTCAAAACGCATTTTTCAGTGGGAATGAGCCATTCAGGTCTGCATCCTCATGCACACAAAAATAAAGATAATTAAAACCAGTCACAGCCGAGTGTAAAAACGGCCTTATCATTCTGTACACGACATGAATAGTTGTACAGACCAGAGCCTCTCTGACACAAGGCTGGCGGCCTGTACTATGTCTCTAGTTCTCTTTACTCCAAACAATTCAGAGGCCAGTAGACAGACTGAACAACTGAACGTCAGCCACTTGCTAAGTATTTCAACTTTACATGACTATGACAGTCCTAATTATCAGTACCAACACAAACTGAACATATCTCATATCATACATTAGTATTTACTGCATTTACTGTGTTCTGTGCACAGACCTTTGCTGAGTGACATCATAGGACGTTCCTAGCTTGAGAAGTTCAAAATGGGTTCAATCAAAACCAGCACTGTAGAATTCTCAAGTTTTATGTAAATCTTCATTTTGGCATTCCAGGCGACGACAACGTCTGCGGACAGGGACGTTAACGGTGTGTCGCCATCGGTGGATAAAGTAGCTCACGCACCTGCCAATACGTCAAACACGTTGCCATATCTACGCCGACATCACCCCAGGGTCTGTATCCCCAGAGCATTCAAGCTGCCCTCAGCAGCAGTTGAGTCAGGGTAAAGAAATGGTGTGAATAGCGCCCGCTATGCGCCAGTACTCAGGGGGGGGTCGAGAACAGAAGGTTTCAGCACCTTCTAAAGTGCTCGCGCAATGTTACAATTGGTGCCCAGACTATATAATTGCAAAACAATGTGTGTCATGTGTACATACTGCACTTTATTTTAGAGGCACTTATCAAGCGTTATGTATTCTTTCTGGATCTTTTTCCTAAAACAAAAAACTGATCTTCAGTTACTGTTGACAATAAATGTTTTGCGCTGTACCGAAAACATACCAAACTGTGACCCTGAAACCACAATAAGTACTGTATCGTAGGTTAGACAGACAGTTGTATCAGTGGTGAACCGTGTCTATTGGAGCAAGGGCCTCAGTAGCAATCTGTTTGTCGTCATACAAACAGCCAGAGAACTTGGATGCCTGTGTATACAGAGCATGAGCTGAGACCTTTCTTTTGCAGAACTACGTAGGAGACAATTCTTTGATGGCAGAGTCAAACGCTCCAGAATCGCACCTTGGCTTTGGCTCCCAGTAAATGTACGATTGGAAATATCGATAGTAGGAACCACATCAGAAGAAAATACAGTTGTGTCATTTCAAAAAAACATTTGCCAGAACAGTCACTCAAATAGCGTCGGAATAAAGTCAACCACACAACTAATCACATTATTTCAAGACCACGGACAGTATATGCTGTTAGAAAAAAGTTGCGCTGTATTTGATGTCCAACATGCAACAATAAAAACACGACACCACAGCAAGAAATGTAATGTACCCAGTATTTCCAAGTGCAACATCATTACCTTTGGATTACTGGTTGTGTTGTTGTAAAAACAATGTTGAAATAATATTTTACACATTGTATTGAAAATTATATGAACTTATATGAACTACTTGGTCTAAAAATGACATTTCTGTTATTTTCCTTGTGTTAAATCGGTGTGCTTCATTGCTTTTCCCCCTCAAACAAATGAACACATACTGCTCATATGAATGCCTTCAAATAATAATCTCAAGACTTTTGCACAGACCTGAAGTTATTGCACGAGTACAAATTTACATAAAATAAAAAATGAAACTTTGCATTGCATCAGATAATATTACATGACTTCCTATGCTCCCCATACAGACAGTCCAACCTCTCAGTCAATTACTATTACTATGACGACCAAGCAGGATTTGTGAAAACTGATGATTGCTCAAACACATTATAGTGACTCTACAATAACGGAATCCTTTAACGAATGCAAAGCCTGACTTTTGGGACACAGCCCAAAACACACCACACTGAGTAACTGCACCTTATTTTCAAGATTGCTGTTGGCCACCTAATGGAATTGGAGGGATTTAGATAAACAGACAACGGGACCCAGATAAGCAGTCAAAGCCTTAGAGGAAACCTTTTTCCATTTGCTTTACTCCAGGTGGAATGCACCTTTCAGCAGGACAATAATCAATACCACAAGGTTGAATCTATAATGGAGTTGCTTACTGAGAATAAAGTGTGTTTCTGAGTGGCCAAGTTTCGACCTAAAACTATTCTCAAATTTATGGCCAGACCTTGACAGAGCCCGGAGGTTTTTGGAAACTCACAGATTCAGCCCCAGCAAAACTGGCACTAACAGGAACGGATTTGTGGGGGGATATAACTATCAAATCACAATTAAATCAATTTCAGTCAAACTCTGAAACTCAACAATATGTGATAAAGCCAGAAGATTCCATGGTCGGGGGAGGGGTAATTCTGCAGTTCTCCCTACACGTCAATGAACAAAAAGAAAAACAACACAGTAAAAACATTCTCAAACAGCAACCTGAAACACCCTACAGGCAACTATTAATCTTCCGTTACCAAAGGAGGTTCTGGACCTTGTACAGTTTTTTGAATGATTCACAGTAATATTAATGACGGAGCTATTGTCAGCTTTCAGTCTGGCAGTATTACACACACACACGGACAGACAAACAGACAGGCAAACGCAAGTTGAGATACGCACTCGGGCACAAACTCACTTCCGGCCCCATTATTAAAGCGATTAAAGATTCATGTCCAGAGCACATGTCTAATCCTGTTTAGAGCTGCACTGTGAGACAATAGTGTGTATGTATGTCAATATCATCTTCAGTGTCACCGCTACTTACTGTCAAAATCCCACTGTTTCAAGGTTAAACGGTTTCAACATGGTAACGTATCACCAAGACAACCAGAGTATCAAAACAGCTACAACGTGTGAAGTTTTAATGTAATAATCTGTGCATTCAAAAGCCTATTTTAGATTTGGATAGAAATAGTTGCCATCTAGCCATAAAAAAGCCAAACATTTGTTTTTTCAAATATGTACTTTTAGCTGTCCAAACCACTACAATAGTTATTTCGCCAAATTACATTTTAAAGGCATCTCCAATTTAATGAAACATTTCAAGCATTAGTGGATTTGTCCTCCGGTGTGACAATCAGAATGATTTTGTCATTGCATTTTGGCAAAAATGAATGTGAATAAGGGTTTAACACTGACACTTGTAGAATAATAAATTATTAAAACCTATAAAGGCAGTCATGCAGTGACAAGCAGAACATAGATTCAAGTTGTCTGAATAGACCAGAATTGGATTAAAATGTCCGCCAACTGCAACGTTCGGGGCCCTGTTCTCAAGTTGGAATGGAGTTGAAGGTAGTACGGTGAGCCGTTGCCAAAAACCGTTAACACAATGACTGGAAGTCCGTAACCATGCGTGTGAGGTGTCAGTCTCTTCACAAACCGTGATACACCCCATACAGTCCAGCCGTGGCACTCCGCCAGCTGAGTGGATAGGATTCCACAGCTAGGAGATCTCAGTCAGAAGCAATGAACACACACACACACACACACACACAAACACACAAACACACAAACACACAAACACACAAACATGGGTCTAGGCGAGGATAGGAACAAAAGCCATCCACCTCAAAATGCCCAATATCAATGACCTGACATCTCAGCACACAGCAACATTGCCATCCACTTTCAACAAACTCACCCACTCACACTCATGTCACATGACAACACTAAAGTTCTCTAGAATCAAAGGCCATAGAGATATTGTAGACTGAAAAGGAAGTGAGACATCCTTCACATGTTTCTGTTTCCACAGCAAACCCACCAAGTAGACCAGATACAGTTGCTGTCGCCCTGGTGTCTGTGCTTATGACACATTTTAAGTAGACCTGAATTGTCCCCTTTTTGCCTCCACTTGTAAACAGTTTAAGTGAAATCAATGGTTAACCTGAGGTAAAAAAAACTAAGTCTATGCATCTTTTTGGAGATCCCGGTCCCATTATACATCCTACTGAGAGTCTTCAAATGGATACTTACAGTCACTGAATAAAAGGGAATTGACCGTGTTGAGGAGTTTTCGCCAGCCTATCTCCTAGCCATGGGTGCTAGTGATTGAATGTACAAAGACGAGACTGGAGGTAGAGAGGGTCCTCTGTAGCTCTGTTGGTAGAGAATGGCGCGTGCAAGGCCAGGTTTGACTCCTAGGACCAACCACACATAAAACGCATGAAAATATGACTGACGCACGAAGCTTCGGATGAGAAAGCTAAACGCCGTTAATTATATCAACGGTTGCCGCGCCATTACCGGTTAATTCTAGAACTGGGGAAGGCTGCAGCGCTTCAAGAGTCCCCTCCCATCCCTTGGCAGTCGCGTGCAAAGGGAAACTTCAGACCTCTCAACTATTCATATGACTGGAACAGCAAGCAGCGCGCAGAGCATAGCGCCAGTCCTTAAATCGCCAGTGCGCGTGCATTCAGAATGCAGGCTAGGCCGGGCAAGGGGAACTGCCTGTTATAGTATGGCGAGTATGACCACTATTACAGCACAGGTTGATTAAAGCGGGTGGGAGAATGTGCTGAGTTCATGTGTGGGCTTTCTTCCTTCGGGTCCCAGCTAGTATTTCTCAACAACCGGGCTCAGCGGCGCTGCCTCGCGCCACATAAACAGTTCTGGCTCTGACCGGGCTAAAGTATCGCACGTTGTACACGACGACCACACAGGTTAACAACCAGGAACCCACCAAGGCCCCAGCCCCCAACCAAAAACCCATGAGTAAGCTCCACCCACAGGTCTCGGGCAACGACCTGGGACAGAACAGAACAGAGCGGCTCAGCGGTAAACCGTAGCCATCCATCATTACATAGCACTGTTCTCGAGTCACAGGACTTTCCCTCGGCTCGTGCCAGGACCTCACGCTCCAGGAACACAGCCGACAGCAGCAGGAATCTCAACCATTCCTTGCTGTTAAATCTCAGGGCTGTGTTCCAAATGACTTCTGAGTCAACCAGAGTATCAAGACATCTACAATGTGTATCATTATGGGGTATTAATCAGTTTATCCATATGCCTACTTTAGATTTAGACCCAAGGCAGTGGGTAGTTGCTGGGTGGTAACATCAACTAAATGACTACATCACTAAATCACTACACAACGGCACACTTTTAGTTTCGGGGGACCTGCTCTAATTCTGCTTGGCATTTTTTCTTAATGATGACTAAGACTGAACTTTAACTCCTCCTGAGAAAGCAAATGTCTTCAATGAGGAACACATCTTTACTGGGCCACAACATAAGTGCACGCTATCAATGGAGCAAGTAAGCTCAAAAACATTACTGTAATACTAAAATCAAGACAGCATGTTACCAGAAAATAATATAACAAAAAGTCACTTCATCAACCCCCAATTATAAACTATTGCTGACAGTTGGTCAATGGGAATGTTTAGGCCTAAAACTTATAATGCCACATTCAGCAACTATATTCAAGGGTTGGTAATTGCAATAAGATGATATGAATTGGGGACGGGTAACAATAAAAAAGGAACACACTTTTCAGGGACTTGACTGACACTTTCAAAGACCTATTCAAAGAACTATTGAAAGACCCACTGAAAGACACTGAGACCCTTTCAGAGACCTGAAGATGGGCAGCCCATTTATGTCACTGGGATTATTACGCTTGGGAAATAAATACATTTAGCCCCCCCCCCCCCGGGGAGTTGAAGAAAGTCAATGAAGCAAAAAGGCTTCGAGATGGCTGGTGATAAGCATGGGGGATTGACGGCACAGATAAAGGAGGCTAGCATATGACCTATCCATGACCAGGCTACTTGGCTCACACTCTCATATTAGCGAATAGAGAAGGACGATGAGGATTGAGTGCAGAACCTCACATACAAAGGCAAGTTGTGAACGCCACACCTAAACCACTGTGGGTGCACAGCAACGGGAGGAGTAGGTTGCAGTGACTCCTCCGCCGTGAGTGAGTTCACACTGCAGCTTCCTGCAACAATAAAAACGGCAAGCCGTCCTGGGCCAGTTTGAAAATGGCGTCTCTTTCACCCAAGAACAAATAACTGATTTGACGCGATTGGATGGGTCCAAGCGAGGGTTCTTCCAGTCCAGTCCAGTTCAGTCCAGTCCAGTCAGCCACTGCTTCAAAGGAAGGAACGAGGGGCGCACTCCTGAGTATTCTGCTTCCTGGTTTAGTTCACTGTTGTCAATGCAGTGAAATCAAAGAAGGGATGATGGTCCGAGACTTCTGAGAAAGCCCTGAAACTGCACAGGCCTAGCAAGGTAACAGTCACTATGCACGGGAATATGAAATACAGTCAACAAACAATGGAGACATTTCTATTCTTGGCAGTCCCCGGCTTCAGGAGGTCAGGGTAACAGATCTGAATCCAAGAGAAGTGAGGACGCCAATAAAATACTTTAAAGCACAACAAATAACACTTGATAACAAAAAGTTAAAGCCCCCAGCCAAAACACACTCAGAAGCTTTAGTCCTAAATCCCCAAAGCTAGAAAGCTTTGTGAAAATTAGTATTAAGAAATATAGCACCGGAGCCTGTCAAAGGAAGCCTTTAATGTCACTTCAACTGTGTGCTTAGTGATTATGTATTATAGGTATGATATGTATTTGCTATGATACTTCTATAGGGCAATGTAGCAGTGCTATATTACTTAACTACTAATGAAAATACACAAATAACAACCAACAATTTCAGATGTCAACATATAACGTGTAATAGGGTACAACAGAGATTGGTGGAAATGTAAAAGAGATAAAATAGAGACACAGTGGACTGTAAACCGCAGGCTCTGACAATCGCGCACACGCACAGCGACTAGGAAAGCCTTTGTTCTGAATAAGCATGAATGGATGGACGGATGATGTCAGGTGTGTGCTTTCCAGGCTACTCTCTTTAACGCTCCATTCCATGGGCTCAATACGCACCCATCCAAAAAGAGAAGACACCATCTAAACAGCAAAACCAACCTTATCGTTACATAATGACTAGAACGTTGCTGTTAACCACAAGCAAATCACAATCAAAGTCATTCTGCGAAGCCTTGAGCGATGTGGAAATACGAGACAGACAACAATTGATTTCTGTAAGTCATATCATCTGAATTAACTGTGGTGCTTTTAATATAATCACCCCAAAATTCCATGACCGACCGAGAAACATTTCACACACGATACAAGAACAAATGTAAACTTAATAGCCACACTATACTGATAAATTACATAAGATGGTAATTTTGACTACATGCAACGTTTCTGGGTTTTCTAGGTACAGAACAATAAAGGTTACTGCAGGTTGGCAATGAAATGCAATTTATCCGGACATCTAGAAACTATGCGGCACTGCCTTCTATATCTGTTTACACTAAGAATATAAGAGCGTTTTGGTAGTAAAAACAAAGTAAACCCATCCAATGTTTGTCAGCAAACACTACTCATTTGTGTTACTACGACCAGGAAAAAAACAGTGGTCAAGCCATCTCCAGTTTTGAAGTACATACCTCGGCACACAGCTTGGGGAAGAGCGGTCCACTTCCCAGGTGGCGTATAGATTCATGTGGACTGGGCGATTCGAGGTGATCGTGACCGGTTTGGAGGGCTGCAAGTGCGGGGAGGGGGCACCTCCAGTCCGCGGGAGCCCTCCTCGCTCCGACATCCTGGAGGTAGGTTAGCTAAAAAGGTTTCAAACGAACGGGTTCAACAGTCTGTCTTCACCACTCTCTTCGCTGCAAAAACGTACGGCGTGCCTGAAGAATGTGTCGGTCTGTGCGTGAAAAATGTCGTCTGGAAATCGAAAGTGTATCTGTCAAAACAACTACTATTTAGGTCTTAGCAAATAGGAACATTACAGCCAGTGTCCTGTATATTTGCAAAAAAGCGAGCAAACCCTCTTTCTCAACTTGGTAAGCTAATGAATGTTTATGGGTGCAGGAAGCGGAAATTTCTCCACCAAGGCAAGTCACACAATGCTAGAGCAAAACAGCTACGCCTCTAGTTAAAGACGTACACTTCGATTCATTTGCAGGAGAGAGCGAGGAAGGTAGAGAGACTCATGCATATACTAGATTGAGGGAGAGAGTGTGAACGGTGAGAAATAACTTCACGATGCGTAAAAAAAACCTTACGACCTACGTTTGCCTAAACATTATTGTTGGGGCAAAACGTTGCTTGAGGAAACCTTTCACATGCTTTTCAAGTAAAGCTACAAGGACTAGAATAATGTGATTATTGGACTCAAACAAACTTAATAGACCAATCAGTGGCATAGGTTACTCATAAAAATCACATCGATGATCGATTGTTCCAACAAACCGCATGCATCTATTGCAACAATGTGGATATTCCCTGGAGCAGAGGTGTGACTGGTGATGAATTCCAAGCATTTCCCAAACTTGACAGGACACGATTTGATGTAGTCCATTTCGTTTTGAGATTTTGAAGTCCCTCAGTCTGAGCTTGGAGGATTACATACAATTGTTGTTGATGATGGCGTAACTCGAATGGGATTTAATTGATCCATCTCAGAACTGCTTTTAAGTAGATTTTGCGACTAAAAGTGTATGTATTACCGGTTAGCCTTCCACAATTAACAGTCAACAGCATAAATTACGTAGTCGTCTTCATTGCGTCATGTGACCTTGGGAAATGTTGACGGTGCTTTCCCTTTCATTTAGACATTGTTTAGGTGTTGGCTATTGAAAGTCCCAAGATAAGTCGGTAATATGGGCTTGCCAGGGTTAGTGATGCGAGTGCATGCATTGGCATTTGTAGGCCTTGCTCCAATTAGGCGGTGTGGCGTTTTATAATATGGCTACTGTTCTGTTGAAATATGTATGTTTTGTTTTTTGAGAATCACACACGTAGCGTATTTAACTAGTGTTTTCGTATTTATATGCGCATTGTCCTGACCTTGACTGTCAATATTATTTATTAATTTATGTATGTTTTCTATTCATTTGGCTACATGTATCATAACCGTGCGGCAGGAGACCGAAATAGAGCATCCGACCGGTAGGTGAGAAGTTGCTAGAGGGAATCGAGGTGGCAAGGTGAAACATCTGTCGTGCAACAAAGTATATATTCTGTAAACGAAAATGTGTTGCCAGTCATGTTAAAAAACACATTTAAAAAAAACACACATGCAACTGGTTCGTCATTAGGTTCACAACTTGGTCCAGTCAACTCGAGTTGTGAGTAGTTCAACTTCATTTTTACAAGTGCTGCTCGAGATGATCCATAAAGAGATTAGTCTGACGAGAATGGTTTAACCCAAGCCTTCTAAACCGTGCTCTGGATCTGCCACGTCCCATTGTTCATTATATCCAAGACGAGAAGCCATCTAGTGAATCCTATCCAGACAAGTGATGGTCGAAAATCTAAAATGTCATTTGTAATGAATTTATCAATGGCGATGCGACTGGGTTGATTGCCAATTAGTGGTAAAGAAACAGTGTCTGACTAGATCTTGTCAGGAGTATGCGAGCGTGAAAGACAAGTACATGTCTATTAAAGGGGCTATGGAGATATAATAATGATGGCATAACAGGCCTAGTAGGGTTCCTTGTATGACATTCATTCATGTGAGAGAGTAGCTTTAAAGGTATCTATATCTGCTCTGATGCACACGCGTTGTAAGTCTATCTACAGGGTGTTGTCCAATAGATGATTCATGGCAAGGTTTATCCGCTGTGTTTAAGATGTATTATTCATATGCTGCCAAATGATGTCACGTCATCTCCTCAACAATACCCAGCGTCTCCAGTCCACATAGTTTTTTAATTAAGGTGGCAAATGCATTAAACAAGAGATTCTGTCATCCGATTTAATCTCATCACTTGTTCTTATTTAAGCAATATTGATGTCATGTAATCCTGACAACGGCCAGCGTCTCCAGGCTACGTAGTTTTTAATGAAGGTGACAGGCGCATCAAACAAGAGTTTATCACCCTGCTTAAACTCATCAGTTGTATATTTAAACCATATATCTGAGGCAAAATTAGCATACAAAGTGACATATGTATTGTATGAATGAGTGTAAATAATATGGTCATTTAGCAGATGATTAAATTTCAACTAGGCCATGCAGTTTTTTTTATTTTGCGTGCGTATGACGGTAGTATTAACGGGAGCTGAGGGATTGTGGTGGGTTAACATACGTTAAGACTGATGAATCCTGGAAGGGTAATACAGAACGCCTGCCAGGCGGTGTGGTTTCAGAAGGGCCTCACAAGCAGTGTGTGTGTGTGTGTGTTTACCAGTGACCAAGTCAGCATGCTGTTATTGCAGATATTTAGGTCAGCGAGTGGTTCCCAGACATCAGATGAGTCACACTGGGTCTTCTGTTGCCCCTTGGCGGACTACTTTAGTATTGCATTTTGTTATTTGGGCCGTCGGCTTTATGTATTGTTTGCCTGCAGACTTGCAGCTTTGCCAGGAGAGATAGGCTAGACGAGGCCAGCTCATGCTTTTCATGTTGGGTATGACTGTGTAACCATAGGCCTGTAATGAACTAGTGTAAAAGCTGTAAGAAAGTAATGACTACATCAATGAAGGGCTACTTTTTGACACTGCAACTTGTTTTTGGCCAATGAACAGGTTTTCCTGGTCATGTAACAAATGTCATTTTGGGGGGGAAAAATAAAATAAATTTATTATTAAATCGTCTGGACAAGCAGACAAGGACAAGCTTCACATTGGATTGACATTGAGTCTTTTATTTACAAAAAATGCAAAAGAACTACATGAAGAAAAACACAGGAGTCACAGCACACGACAAAAGGGTCACATTCAATGGTGATTATGGCTGGACCAGACACTTCAATTTAAAAAGAAAAAAAATCCAAATCACTAAAACACAGCCCCGGGGGATAAGTTTCCACTAGGTACAAATCGAAGATCAGCTTCCTCTCCATCAAACCTAGTCTTTACCATCCGTGGTGGAAATGTAAAACTGAGCCAAGATCTACAATCTAGTGGCTACTTCACTTTACTCAGAAGATACAGCAATAATGGATGGAAGTGAAATGCTTTAGGTGGTCTGGGGTTAAACTCTGAGAAGTCTCGCATTGCCTGGCCTCACCACTTCCCCTACTGTCCTTATGCAGCTCGCGTTGGTCTAAAACTTGAACTCTTTGTATTTCTTGGCACCTCCTCGTGTGTCTTGGGGTTGGGCTTTCCTCTTCTTTTGCTGAGAGGGTGAGAGGAATGAAAAGGTTTATGCCGTCACACAACTGCACAGTTATTTCAACTTTCTGCCCCCACCCGCACCCCGTTCTCCGTCATTCCCATCCTGCCGCAACATGTTGACACAGACGTCTGTGCTGATGAGCATTGTACAGGCCCTGATGTGAGGACACCTTCCCCGCGGCCCTGGGCCCTAGCAGATCATACGAACGGCCCTTTACGCACTGTAGTCTGCGCTTCTGCCTTTCTTTAGAACTGAAAACATGTGATTATAGTTGATGTGCTGTCTAGCTCCCTTTCTTGGCCTGAGGCACAATCAACCAGAAAAACAAGTCTAGTACTCTGGTAAATCACACAGTCAACCCTTCTCAGGAAAACCACGGGATGACATGAAGAAGAGTGTGTTCAAACCCGACGGGTAAACGGTCCTGCTGCGCCTCACCTTCTGTTTGGCGGCGTGCTCGGCCACCATGTCGCTGAAGTCCTCCTTCTCCACCTGGGCCTCCTGGTTCCGGACGTGCTCCTCGTACTTCTGGGTCATGGCCATGGGGTCCAGCTCCAGCTCCTCGGGGGCGAGGGCCACCTCCACTCCCTGGGACTCCTGGCCTCCGCCCGCCTTTCGACCCGCCATCGCCTGGAGGGGGTGAGGAGGTCAGTTAAAGCTGTTGGACCAAAAGGGGTCCCTGAAAAATTGCATAGTGTGTCATACAGCTGCTGACATCCGTTCCATTTACACACATCCAGCCAAAAGCTGAAGGTAAAAAAAATATTTAAAAAAAAAGTCATTCAAAAATTTCCCAGAATGCTTCAAAGGGGCACAACTAAAATGGTGGCCTACTCCCTAGGACAGGGCTAATCTACACAAAGCCTGGGGATGCAGAGGTACTGCTGGTTTTCTATTCGACCTAGTAGGTCATTAGTGTCACCTGGTGTCAGAGTCCTGGGGACATTTTAAGTACTACTTTCATGAGGGTATATTGTGGGCATGTAGCTGTACGCTTGGAAGCACAATTGCCTAATCCGTTGATTAGGGGGGTAACATTTGTATCAGAATGCATGTCTAAGTGTGAACGTGTGAGTCTGTATAAAGGCTGTATATGTGTGTGAATAACTAGGTACATATAGGACTGGATTGGGTGTGTTTATCCATGTATGTATTCAAACCTACATGACGTCCCTACATCGGTGGCTGAGTATGAAGGGAATGTCTAGCATTCAGCCAAGGGTTGTTTTATGACAGGGCTGACAGCTCTGGTCTCGGACAGCCAAAACATCACATTTTCATCCTCTACTTCTAAAAAAGGAACACTAGGTTTGGGGAATATACTATCATGGTAGAGAGAGAGAAATACTTCCTCTCTGATTCATTATTGGCAACATTCTCCAAAACAATGTTAAAAAAACAGATAGATGTATCATTTCTATATGAAAACATAATGGGGAAAAAGGAGAAGAGAATCAATCCTTCTCAGCCAAAGTATGTCCCGACGGTGGCGTCCTAGACATGTTTCTGGACATGTTTCTGGTCATTTCCAGTGTTGTGGTTGTCGGCATACCCCTGAGACGTCGTAGATGTGCGTGGAGGCCATCATGGCTGCCCCGACGGCGCCGGTCCTCCTCTCCGGTAACACCGTGAACAGCTGGGGAGTCTCGTTCCTGCGCAGGTCACACAGAGGTCAGACGCGGCCAGACAAGCGACAGAGAACGCGAACAAAGGGCAAGCCGAAGCAGGGCCGCACTCACCCATCCATAGCCTCCTCGATCTTCTTCTTCCTCAGCTCGATCAGCTCAGGAGTCTCCATTCCGGCAGGCACCGACGAGAAGCCCCCGGGAGTGATCAGACCACTGGAACCAACAGAAACACAGCAGGGTTCAACATTAACGACGACCCGCTGGCCCGGGGCCAGTTAGACCTAACGTCGGGCCAGTACACAGACAGTCACTGGCCCGTTCGGGTCATTGCTCAATTTCCCCATTTAAATTCATAGTCTCGTATGAAAACGTTTGCTTGTCACCGTTGTCACTCCTCCCACTTCGATTTTCGCTTGTTCTCACATTGAAATGAGTCTGTTATTTTCCCCCCACGAAGTGGTACATTTCCAGTAGGCTTTTTGACCAATTAAATTCAATGGCTCGTCTGTTTTGACCAATCATAGTTCATGATGCACTCTAGAGCAGGACCCAAATACGGTATTGGTCGACAGCAGTTATGCCAAGGGACACAAGTACTGCTGTACACATTGTGCATTCCCTACGAAAACCGCTAAGGCAGGTTACTAAGGGAACAAACTACTCAAAACCTGCTCTTAAGTCCCTGCAGCAGATCGCATGTATTGTGGACAAATGGGCTGGAGACAACCCTGCGACAGCGCCAATGAACGTCTGCCTGCTCCGCATGACAATTCTCCAATGATAATACTCCAAACAAAAATGTGTGCCCTTGCTAGCGCAGGTGGCCCCAGACAAGAACGAGTTTGGTTTGGACGTTGTGTTAACCGGAAACCGGCCCGGCGTGACGGCGTACCTGTCTGCCGGTGTGAAGAAGCCAGTTTCGTCAGGTTTTTCCTCGTCGCTCTCTTCCTCCTCCTCTTCCTCGGACGACTCCTCATCCGAAGGCTCCAGTTCCCCCCACGGTGTACGGTCCACCTCCTCCTCCTCTGCCTTGGCCTACAACCACAGACAACAGTTACCAGGCACGTGTTGTGGTTAGAGATGCACCAATAAGAACATTATTGGCCTACAACCACAGACAACAGTTACCAGGCACGTGTTGTGGTTAGAGATGCACCAATAAGAACATTATTGGCCTACAACCACAGACAACAGTTACCAGGCACGTGTTGTGGTTAGAGATGCACCAA
>JACXGJ010013785.1:0-15748 GCA_016801105.1 Esox niger | reverse complement strand
ACACACACACACACACACACACACACACACACACAAACACACACACAAATCATACTTCATCGTCATCTGATAATTGAATTATGGCCGAGTGTCTTCAGCTGAAGCCCTGAGTTTAGAACCTAACAGATGTCACTGAGCAGCGTAATAACGAACTGACAGACAGACAGACAGGCTGACAGATAAACAGCCTATAGACAGACAGATAGGCAGACAGACAGGTGGCCGTGGGGGGTTACAGACATTCTTTTGTTTCTGCTGGGCTGTTATCTTTACCATCATGATGATCCGCTGTCTTTGTTCTGTCAGGATTAACGGAGGGTGCCACTGTCTGGGGCGAGTCAAACAACATGGTGCATGTGTGTCATGGTGAGTGAGAGCGGATTGACACTGTGGCAATAAAAGGTGCTGATGCTGGCAGATGGATCGCTCCATCTCTCCTTCACCAGCTTTGTACCGCTCTTCCTTCCTTTGTCTCTCTTACACCGACACACTCCCCTCTACCCAACCAGTAGAAACCTGTGCAACCTGTTCCCCAGGTCAATTACTCACACCTGCTTGAACTGCCAGTAAGCCAGAAATGTGAGGAATGAGCGAGGAGGCACAGCGATTCTGTTCCCTCAGGGTAATAAAGTCAGGGGCATTGGGGACAACTCTACAGACTGTTGTGTTATGGATAGGGGACAAAGTTGCTATTAGTGAATAAGTGAGATAGCAAATCTGTTTGTTCTCTCAGACATGAATGGAAAGTTTTGCTGGGTTAAAAGTGATGTGGGGTTACTGTTCCACCTACAGGTTGAGGATTTAGATCTAGAGCTTCCTGAGTACAGACAAATATTGTTTAATATAAAGATAGAAAGTTCTTTTTCAGTGTTACGCAAAAGCTAGCTAGCTAATCGATTGGTTCTGCCGAGCCAAAATGCGCATGTGCAGGTCATCTAATTTGAAGTCCTTTGTTGTATTCGGAAAAAAGAAATGTAACTCACTTGGTCACATTCATGTGGTTGTAATAATCACCGTTTCAGCTACCCAAGACATCAGCGTGTAGTTTTGCATATAGATTTCAAGAAAACTAACAACTAAAGGCACACTTTGTTTACTTCTGCTTCATAAGACTTGCGATGGTGCCCCTCTGGCTGGGTAGAAAAGCTCTAAGATACAGTCAAGGTTTTAACATCAAAAGTTGATGCCGCTCTTCCAAATATTTTAGTCAGCCAGTCATAGTCAGTGACACACAGATGCTTTAAAAAAGCTTAGAGAGGTTGAACAGTAGATACCCAGGATGTTTTAATGCAATTCATTTACTTTGACTATGTTATCCTTGTCAATTTATCACACCCTAAGTCAGAGTGATGTGAGGGCAAGGCCAGATGTAAATCTATACAGCAGCAGACAGACATCCTAGCTGTTATCCTTTGGCTGAGAGACACCATCTAGCAGGAAAGAGACAAGAGTATTTACTGTTGCCTATCATATTAACTCCATAAGAACAACAGACATGTATTATAGCTATGTTATTCCTGACAACCATTTGGATTGACAAAGTCCTTATATTTAAGAGGACTGTGAATAAGCAAACTATTGAAACAATGAGGAAGTAGGTGATTGGTATATGGTCTACAACCAGAGGTATATTTGCCAAAAGCCACAAACCTATGAGATGAATAATTGTTATTATAAACTCATTACAAACCCAATTACAGCAGTAAAACGGTATTTAATGTATGATCTCTTATAAACCGTGTGGTTCGAATCCTGAATGCTGATAGCGTGGCATATGAAACCATTTACGTTCATCTCTCAGGTTTGTGATCTATTGCAAATATACCACAGCTATGTTTTAGTCATTGCCCCTCGTGCCTCATTGCTTACACATTCCACAGCCTTCAAGCCATCGGAATTCAGGATGTGAAGGGATAAAATAATGCAAAATCTAGTCAAATAAATGAAACTTCTTACATGCCATGGTGACACTAGACATCCCCTTTCTAAATGTCCTATATGTGGTTAGCAGCAGGCTTTCTTTTATCGTTTATTTCATGGTTCAAAGACCATTCAGGGTCACTCCTGGAGTGAAAAATGCATCCATCCCCCTTGCCTTCCATCTAGTTAGTGATGATGAAGGGTGAGGAAGAGGAAAGTAGGGATTAAGAGGGATCAGGCGAAAGGTGAAAAGGGGTGAAAAAGTGTGAGACATTTCATTCAGGGGCACAGAGCCTTTGATGCCATTTGTCTGACAAACCCTTCTTTGTCTCACTGTCACTGATAAAACAAGGAACTTCTTCCACCGCTTCTACAGACCACACTTCTCCTCTTCACTCCTCACTTCACTTCTTCTCCACACACACCTAATTCCCAACTTTCTAAGCAATGTATAAATTTAACAGTTGTCCTCTAATTTCAGCACTGCTTGTTAGCTCAATTAGCACTTTTTTATTTTAGCGCCTTTTCCATTTTTAGTACCTGCTCTAAAAACACTGGCATATTTTTAGTGCTGACACTGTTTGGGAGCATAGTCTCACTCTGACTGAGCGGTATCAAAGCTGTCCTTTGAAATCTGTTCCTTTGTAGTCATTTCATGGGCTTTATCTCCATTGTCTTAAACGCAAAACGTTTTTTTTACTCAAATGACATGTCATTAGAGCACAGTATTATCATCACAACAAAAAACCCTTCTATTTGCCTCTCTCTGCCATACTGCCCCTTCCCCCTACACCAGTAATTTCCTCTCCACACCCTACTGCCTATCCCTCCGTGTCAGGATGCCTATACAGATGGCTATGCAGCAGTCTGTCCTCCCAGTGGGGACTATTGGCATGGTGGCCATTTTGGCTCCACATACTCCCAAATCACAACAGGACCTGGAGAGTCGATGGTGTCCAGCACTATGCCTGAGGAGAATGAGTGAGCGAAGTCAACTCCGACAGAGACAGTGAAAGATACAAAGCATATGTCTCAGCACGCTGTCTAACAAACCATGAACTGCTTTTCTTTGTTTGTGATGTGTGTGTGTGTGTGTGTGTGTGTGTGGGTGTATAAATTCAGTCACCAGACAAATGAGTGCATTGTGTTGCACACACAGTATCAAGTTTCCATTGTGGTATTCCCTTTCTCCAGCCGTTCTCCACTCTCTGTGGTATGGCATAACAGCGTGAGAGGAGAGGCTGAGACTGTAACTTAGCATGAACACGTTCTCTAAATCCCTCTGTTGAACAGCCACCCCCATGGCATGGTATCTGGACAGGGTCCGAATCATAGCCTGCACCTGTTCCCGTCCTATATCAGCTTAATCAATCCCTAATGTAAACGTTCCTCTTTGGGAATTGTCTCCCGTAAACACGCCCTATGTGTTAGTGTGCAAGTGTGTGTGTGTGTGTGTGATTGGGGGGCTGTTGGCCACATCGACACAGCTGAGCTCAATGAAGTAATCCCAGGGTGTAGAAAACAAAACTGTGATTGTGTGTCATCACAAAGAGGTGTGGCTGCATTCCCATAGGCCCCGTCTGTCAACGGGAGAGCGAAGAGAGACGAGACAGCGAGAGAAACACCGTCGTATAGGGAGGAAGAGAGAGGAGAAATAGAGACTCTTTAAAGAAACCCACCCCATCTCACTTCTACTTTACATTTAGATTAATTCAAGATACGCATTTCAAGAAATCATCATGGAGAGCAAACTGTATGGTCTCAAATTAAAATGTCAGTCGTATGTTGTGGTTTTACACACCTTTCATTGTCAGTATATTGTAGCTCTAAAATTGTCTCCTTAAAAAGAGGGGATTCAAAACAATACTTTACCATCACTGTGTAAGGTGCGTGTACTGTAGACCGTAAAACACCACTTTTTACACAAATTCTGGTTTATCTACATGTGTTCAAATAAGCAAGAAATTGCATTTTCTCATTCTATTTATTAAATATTAGATATATTGGTTATTGGTGGATTACTAAATGAATATGCATCCCGGACACAGTAAAAGGACAATTTCAGACAGCATCAGAGTGAAAACTATATGTTGGTTGGGCACTAGAGACCTATCTGGTAGAAAATCGGAGGAAGAAGCATTTGCTTGCATTTCTAGATCCACTGTCACATTTACAGGTATTATATCATGTTATATGAAACCATTGATAATAGGTGATCTATTATGTTACTTAGTGGTAAATTGCGGGGAGTACAAACTGTCTCTCAGAATGAATAGCACCATACATGCCTGAGCCCTACATGCCCCCAATCTGTCATTCACAAGGGTCAGATTACTTCAAAAGGGGTTGAATAATTCACACATTCAAATTTATAACAGCCACATGATGCAATGCTACGCTGAGGAGAAGGGGGAGAGATTGTCTCCTGACTCCAAACAGACATTATTCTGTCCAAGGAGGCACTCCTGATGAATTATCATCCTTAAAAGTGTGTTGGAAGTGACAGAAGGGATAAAAGAAGGATGAATCAGATGTCAGTAACATGATTGGAATGGATTCCTCTCTAGTTAATAGGGGATCTTTTTGGTGCGTTTGAAACAGGCTTATCGAATATTCTCCACATTGCATCGATTGTGCCCAACCACGCAGAATAATTGCCTTATAACCCAATCAGCTACGAGTGATTTGCAGCCAAAGCCAATCCAGCACCACTGTATCACTCATTTCAAAATGGCTGTCAGAATGCTGGTCCTGCTTCAGCCCTTCTTACCGGTACTGGACAATGAGGAGACTGAGAGACATGATGTGTTGTAGCTACTGAAGCAGAAAAGTTGAAGTCACCCATGTTCAGGCCTTGGCTCTGTCTGCTATGTTCACAGAACAGCTGTCACCTATCTGGAGACAGTACATATTAATATGCAATGGGATGCCAAATCACATCTGGCTCGCTAATTGTTTTGTTGTTAACAAAAAAAGTTTCTATGTGACTAGCTGTGAATATAAATAGCCCACAAAATGGTGGAAATCTAGGATGTAGAAAATGATATTAACAACATAATATCTAGCTACAGGCAACTACAGGTTCTGCTTAAATGACAGGCTTATTCACGTGCAGTATATAATAGAACTAAGAGAACAGACTGATACTTTCCATAGCCCACAGGGTCGTTATTTATACTCCATCCTTTTCTTTCAGTCCTTTCTTCATTCTCTTTCTCTGGACCCAGTACATTGATGCCAGAACGTTTCTGTTCTACTTCCACCACGGCCCTGTCTTTAATGGACCCTTGCACTCTGGTGAGGAGTGACTTGACAAGAGTCACAGTGAAATTTAGACTATGGTGTCTTGTCAGGTTGGCCCACAGCATGTATTTTTGACTATTTGTTGTGATTCTGTGGATGTTGGAGGAAACGTTCAAGCCAATCAATTTTTTTTCAATTTCAATCCAATATGGTTTATGCCAAAAACATATTTGTCAGTCTGGCATTGTGTTCAGTGAAGTCCAGACAATCCAATTTCCAAAAAACTGAATGCAATGATTTTGTTAAAAAAACTTAATGAAATGATGTGCAAGTCATTTAAACCCTATGTTCAAATAGTAAAAAGAC
Organism: Esox niger; assembly: GCA_016801105.1. Lineage (NCBI taxonomy): Eukaryota > Metazoa > Chordata > Actinopteri > Esociformes > Esocidae > Esox > Esox niger. The sequence goes on along the minus strand of JACXGJ010013785.1, from coordinate 10,219 downwards.
ATATCAAATGTTGAAACTGTGACAATTTCATGTTTCTTTGAAAATATATGCTCACTTTGAATATGATGCCAGCAACACAAAAAAAAATGGGACAGAGGCAACAAATGAGTGGAAAGGTAGTGTTATGCTAAAAAACTAAACCTGGGGGAATATCACACAATTAATTAGGCCAATTGGCAACAGGTCAGTAACATGATTGGGTATTAAAAGATCATTCCAAAGAGGATAGGCCGTTCAGAGGTGAGATGGGGAGGGTTTCACCACTCAGTTAAAGACTGCACAGGCAAATAGTGCAATAATACAAGAATCTTTCTCAACGTAAAAGAGTTTTGGGCTTTCATCATCTACACCACATAATATCACGAAAAGCATCAGAGAATCCGGAGAAATCTCTGTATGCAGGGGACAAGCCTGAAAACCAATATTGGATGGCTGTGACCTTCGGGCCCTCAGGCTGCACTGCAATTAAAACCGACACAATTCTTCTCCAACAAAGGAGACCCCAAACTATTGATCAGCTGAAATCATGCAACAATGGGACAACATTTCACTTCTAAAACTACAACAATTGGTCTCCTCGGTTCCCAAAAGCTTACAGAGCATTGTTAAAAGAAGAGGTGATGCAACACAGTGGTAAATTTCCCTTGTCCTCACTTATTTGAAACGTGCTGCTGGCATCAAATACAAAACAGGCATGTATTTTTCCAATAAACAATAAATATTCTCTGTATCAACTTTTGATATGTTGTCTTTGTACTTTTTTCAATTAAACATAGGAATAAATTATATGTACATCATTGCATTCTGTTTTTATTTACATTTAATGCAGCGTTCCAACTTTTTGGGAAACAGGGTTGTAGCACAACAACAATTAATCACAGGGCTCTCTGCTAGAGTGGAGGTTGAATGGCAAACATTCCAGCACTGACAGTCTATCACTGACTATGTGTCACGTATGAAGCACAAACAACCTGCATCCAAAATCACCCCATATCCCATTTATAGTGCACTAGGTTATAACTATGGAATCTGGTAAAACGTACAGCACTACAATGGCAATAGTATATCACTGTCAACAGCTGGGAAGGGAAAATGTCATAAATAAATAGAACTCAGTTGGCCAAGAGTTACTTTAAGTGAGAATAATAGAATGCTTTTGGTGCATTTACTTGTAAATCAGCAATTTGTAAGTGACAGTCACTGAATTAGCCCATGTTAGCAAAGTCCCATGAGCTAGTGCACCCCCTTAGGGCTGGCCCTCCCTGTTGTGAATGTGATGTATTCTGACAGTAGTAAAGCAGAATCACCATTGCTATGTGTGGTGGCCTAACGTCCCACTGTTTGGTGACATGGTGACAGAGGATCTTACCATTCATGATGCATATATTTATTATGTATATATGTTATAACACTCAAGTGTCTTTATTCATTTTAAACTTGTTTAATGTAAAAAAAACATTGCAATCTGTTATCTTTAAATAGTTTTTTCAGTGGTGTTTCTGTATTTAATTTCCATTTGCTTTAGCAACATAAACACATGTTCCCAATGCCAATAAGTTCCATTGAATTGAATTGAAATTGTATTGTGACTAATCAATGTCTGTAGAGAAACAAGGCATTGTTGCATTACTTTACCCCACTCTGTCAACTGTCCCACAAACCAAATGACACAAACACACACACCTTTGAAACATGCTCAGACCCCCAAAAACAAGGGTGCTACACCTGTCATAGAAGACAAATAGGCTCTTTTGTTTGTCACTAAGGACAGACCCTCCATAATCTCGCATTGTGTGCTGATGAAAGACCCATTTAATTTTATGTCGCTAATGTGCTGATACACACGCTTGTTCACGTCTCTAGATTGAGCCTGGATTGGAGGACTGGTGCACATGTGCACAAGTCCACCTGGGAGAGGTTGAGTGACTGAACTGTTCATGGCGACTCACAGCAACCCTTATCAAAGAGGAATTTGAGCCTGCAGCTTTTATTTCACCACAGTACTGTATCACTTGTGTGCCTATGAGAACTAGGCTAGTCACACATTTGAATAGAGTGCAGTGAGTTTACACAGTCTCGATTGCCAGGTACTAAATGTATGAAAATGGTGGCAGTGGAGAGCTTTTTCCCATGATGTCACTCTCAACTGTAACAACATTGGTCTTTCACCGCACCTGTAGGTACACAGCACTTCAATGTATCAGCCACAAGCATAGGGAGTACAGCCTTTTTCCCAGGGTATCACGACAGAGGGAAAGGGGGACATATGCAGAAAGATTTCTTTGGTGTGCATGTCAGTCAAAACATTTTAGTGACCGTGTGCCAAGAGGTATTAAAGCCTACTGTCTTCATAAGACAGAGCCATCCTCAGACATCCAGTAATAATGAATCTGTCATACATTGTGATTATCTGAATGTCAGTTCATTAAATGGCCAGCTGGCCAACGCTCTGTCAAAAGTTGGGAACTGTCTCCACTACAGTTCAGTCTAGTACCTGAATGAATGTTAAATATTAGTATCAGTTGACGACTGATGACCATCAAGATCATGGGAGAATAGCCGTAGTGGGATACACACCACAAAATGATATGCACACCGAAACACTTGTCCGTCAGACTTGTCAATCAGGTTATTCAAAAGAAAAAGCCCCATTGGACTACATGGAAGCAGTATGATTCTAACCAAATTATCATATTTTAGGAATGACAATTACTACCAGTAGTGCATGTCGAGAGCAGAACACCCCACCCCCGAGAGCAGAACACCCCACCCCCCGTTTGAGGAAGTCGCATTCACTATACTTCCCCGCGCTGTGTTAATGATTACACATATAGGCGAGAAATAAACAACGGTGAGTGACGTTGAGCCTACAGGACAGGTCGTTCAAAGAGAATAATTATACACTGTTTATAGTTGTGTAGGCCTATATCTGAATCAATGCCACATTTATATCTTCAATATCACCGCCTATACTATGGGTGCACGTTTGCCGTTAGCTTCGATCAAGAGCATACCATATGAAAGTTGGGTGCTATAAAGACCCTTAAATCTCCTTAGTCGCTTTTTAAAAGCATATAAGCTTATACCGAGGCTTTTCCTTAAATCTGTTTGAATACCCTAAAATGTGGTTGCCTCAGTTGCAAAGACAATAAGATAATTCTAGCATGAGATAGAGTTCAACATAACTTTCCGATTCAGGGTCAAGTTCAAAACCCGTACATAGCAAAGCGCAAGTGCAACACTCAATTTGCATTGATACTAAAGTTGTGTTAAACCTAAAGGAGTACCTATTTTACTACTGTTCATTCCACACACATAACATAGCCTTCAGGTTCTGGCCGTATAACCCTACTGGTTCTGGCCGTACAACACTACTGGTGTTGGTCAAAACACACCGCTGATTTATACCAGCAGATTCCGATGCCCACATTGTGGTAGAGACCAACGTGACTGGTGTAGCTAGAACCAATGAGATACGGCTTGGAATGATATTGTCTATAGCAAACTTTTTACCAGCACAAAATATAGAGATGAAGCCATCAGGAAATATTATTTGCATAGCACTACAATGTGGAATGATATGACCTTAGGTTTGTGTGAAGAGATGCACACTATATTAAATGAAAATTAAGCCTTAGCCAAATATCTTTTCTGGTAGCGTTTTGACATGTGTATGTTCTATCGATGATTAGGTGGACATTAAAATAAAAAAGGGCTTCATCTAACGCACGCTCGCATCGAGGCGCACGATTGTGGGCGGTGAGCGACATTTCAATCAATTATTCTGCGTATAGTAACCTCGCTTCACTTACCAGTACTAGAGACTCTTCCCCATCTTTCCTCTTGTCGCCTGTAACGTTTCTTACCCTACAGGCCTATCAATTCAACAGTTATACTAATCCAAAGATCCGTGGGGAAAAAATATCCGAAATTCCCCTCACAAAGTAAGATCCAAGAAAGCTGTTTGTTTTAAGCCACAAGAATGACATAGGATGTTCTCTGGACAATGTCTTGGTTAACGCTACAGCAGCATTTATTCGTATGACCATTCATTTTTCTTCATATTCGGAAATTATTATTTCTTAGCAAGAGAGTGAACCTTCTCTTAGAAATACGATTAAAATATAATCCAACTGAAAAACACTTGGTTCGCGGACAATCTCTTCACTATTCAGACAGTGACTTCACCGCGCAATAAAGGTGTGGTAATGTACCGGCCCCTTTCCCAAACAGAATTACGACTGTCCAGTTCAGTAGGTGTCTGCGGACTCACATACCCGAGCGCATCATCAAGAGAACTGACACAGGAGAGAGAACTATCCTAGATGAATAGAGAAATACAATATCCTCAAAATGCAAGTCGCCCGCGAGTCTCGCTCTCTCTCGCTCTCTTTCTCTGTACACACACCCACATGCTCGAGTCCAACATGGTCACAGTGGAATACGTAACTTAGAATACGTACATATGTGAAATACCTATTCATGTTATACGTTGCGTTAGGTTAGGCCTGGACTAAATTCCATTGCTACTAAAATGTATAGTAATTACGTATTTGAAAAAAATTACAAAATCATTAGAAATGGTACTAAAATGAATATTTTACAAATACACAAGTGTATTATATGGTTCAAATATGATTTTGCATTAGTGTTGATGTTAGCACTGTCCACATCCCCTACCACAACACCCTACCAAACAAATGATATTCTAAATGCGCTCACCACTTCCCCTAGATGCTGGTTTGTACCCTAACAACGTAACATGCAGTATTGTATTAATTTGACTGTCAAAGGTTTATGCATGCTTTCTTACATAAACCACTGTGACCAACCTGAAAGTCCACATCTCAATGTTTTCAGTAGCCTAAAAAGCCACCAGCAATTTATTTTATCTAATATCTGTTGATATTGGGAATTACGCATTTTATTCACAAAATAAACATGTCAAATTCAAGATTTGTAAATAAAATTGTGACAAAACATTTATAATTGTGACAAACATTTATAAAAAAATGCGTAGCATTTGAATGTACACACTATGCTTTTAAGTATATAATGACATTGATTATTTAGTGATTTGACGATTATTCATTGTTGTCCAGTTGAGTTAACAGTATGAGTGTGTAATTGCAACAGAGTTAGTAGAAAACAGCACTCAGTAATGAAACCATTTTTTTTTTATTATTATTTCTCTGCCAACACATGAATGACTACCCATACAGTCAACTCAAGAAGTATTGGCTCCTTCGAGAATCTGAGTAAAGGAGAATTCATGAATTGCACAACACAATTAGTCATATTAAGATTTGGGTCTGTTTTGATGCTCGTGGTGTAAGGGATCTTGTTAAAATAGATAGAATATTGAATTCCACTAAGAACCAAGATATTTTAATTCAAAACCTGGTTGCCTCTGCCAGGAGATTGAGAGTTGATCTTGGATGGACATTTCAACAAGACAATGACCTCAAATATTCATCAATATCAACACAGTAAGAATCACGGGACCACAAAATGAAAGTTTGGCAATGTTTACCTGGGTCTCCGGACTTGAGTCCAATTGAAAACCTGTTGTCTGAATTTAGGAGGGCAGTCCTCATGTACAAATCTAAGAATATCAGGGATCTTGACATGTGTTGTGTTAATCTCAATTTCATGAAGGATGCCAAAACCTCTTGAGTGTACTGTATCAACCATGAATAAGGGAGGGAAAATAACGTTTTCTCCAATTTCAATGTGATATTTAAGGTTCATCTTTTTTTACCTTTCTTTAACCAGATAGCCAATTGAAAAGCAATTTTTGTTTACATGTTGACCTGGTCCACCACTCAACAAGGTTACCCCAACTGCTGTCTTCTGACTCATTTTCTCAGATAAGATAATGCCTTAGGTCTGAGAAAAGCACTGTACAAATTAAACAAAGTCATATTTTGATTATTAATCCTCATATCAGCTCCCATGTGAACAACAGAGCTAAGCTCAGTGCAATTATTACGCTGCTATTGAGTGGCATGCTAGCTCTCTGCCCATGAACCTTCAGAGGCTCACTCTGCTAGCTCTTCAATATGCTAATAGGCTTACCCCTTTGACATTTAAAGAAGCTGTCAATTAAAAAAGTTAATTAATAACCTAACCCAATTTAGGATGACAATGAGACAATGGTTAAAACAACTCCCTTGTTCCTGGGCTTGGGCTGTAATAATACTGTTGGGTTTTGCCATTGAAACCACTGGAACAGATATCTCCAAGGTTGAGATACACAAATAGTGGCATGTTTCCAGAAGATTAAAGGGGAAAGGGAGAGCAAGAGGCACTTTTATACTGATGGTTTTTATTGAACAATAGAGACAGAGAGGTGGAGGGTGGAAGTTGGCTGAAAGAGGGAGTATAGTAGAGAACAAGGAAGCAAAGGGGAGATACTGTAATTAAAAGGATTGATATCCATGAATGGGTAATTGTGGAGTTGTAGAATGGGACACAGTGATACAGGAATGATTGTTTTACAGAATACAGGCTACTAAGTCAGTGTAACGATTGTCTGCTGAGTAGAACTAAAACAAAAAGGTGTAATCCTAAGAATACACATGTTGTTCATTAACATAATCACATTATGTTTTTACATCTAATATACGGATTTATTAAATTAGCATGTGATGAACAGCATATTTTGAAAACAGTCTTACATTAGCTAAATTGCTAACATTTGCTACATTAGCAGACACAACGTTAAAATAAATACATCAGTTAAGGTAAGCACATATCTTAGTCTGGCTGTATGTCTCTGTGTCTGTCTGTCTGTCTTTGTATCTCTGTGTCTGCCTGTCTCTGTGTCTTTCTGTCTCTCTGTCTGCCAGTGTGTATATCTCTCTCTGTCTGCCTATGTGTCTGTCTCTTTCTGTGCATGTCTGTCTGTCTCTGTGTTTGTCGGTCTGTTTCTGTGCCTGTCTGTCTGTCTTTCTCTTTGTGTGTCTGTCTGTTTCTGTGTGTGTCTGTTTGTGTCTGTTGGTCTTTTTCTGTTTCTGTCTGTCTCTGTCTGCTTGTTTGCTTGTTCATCTGTCTACTATAGCTCTCCCAGCATTTGAGTGTAGTTGGATGGGCTGGTTAAAATGTCATGTTTTGGAGGTTAGATTGTCTGTCACAGTTACAATCCTCTTATTCGTCAGTGTCCCTGCATTAGAACTCTGAACCTAACCTGTTCTGCCACAAAACAAAGAGCTATCGCAACTTTCCCATCTCAGTATGTGTGTTAGTATGAGTGTGTATGTAAGGATGTGTGTGTATTAGTAAGTGTGCCTATGTGTAATCCCCCTGCACTGAAGGGAGGCACAACTATCGATTACACAACATAAGTGTGGCTGCTACCGTATATCTTTCTCCATTCACATGACAGGGATCTTTTCTCTTATTCCAGACAGCACATTAAAAATGGCAGAAGGCGGCAGATTCACAGTTGTGTCATTATTGCCGACAGCTGCCCTGCCTCTATTTGGCCACATCCTTACGTGACAGTGTTGATATGTCAGAACAGCGTGGTGTAAAAGATAATGCATACTAGCAAGAAATGTTTACTGATCACTTACAATCTGACCTATTGTAAATGGTTTTGACATGTTAACAGGAATTAAGATACTAAACATAAAAGTAGAGCAACTTTTATAATCACAACCATGGTTATTTAATTCTACTACCATACAAATCAATCAATCAAATGTGTTTTAGAAAGCGCCTTTTACCTCAGCAGTTGTCACAACGTGCTTATAAAGATATCCAGCCTAAAACAGTGGCTGGGAAACTCAAATGTATCTGACAGTCAGAAACAGCCCAGTCATTTTAAGTCTTAAACGCTGCTCTTTACTCTCACATATCTGTATAACCATGTTATGGACATAGGCTACAAACACACATTGGTCACTTTGAGAAAAACACCACGCATTGAATGAACTCAGTGGTTTCATTCTATTCTCGGCCAGTGTCTTACAAGCTCTTTTTAGGAATCTATTTTCCCCTCCTATTGATTGACTCGGTTTGAATGTTTTGAACTCAGTCCATCTTGCTGTGTTTTGGGGACTGTATGTATATGACATTATTCGACACATGTTGAAAATGGCTGAACATGGGTTAGGTTTCTATTGGTATATGTAACTCCTTTTCCAACTTGCAGAATCCACTTGCATGATGCACAGCAAACACTAATCAATGCTACACATTGAGCCAGTTATGTCTAATGGCCTGTTAAATTTATACTTTGAGTGACAAACTGTAGGGACAGACCGCTCGACTTTGTAAGTCCTCAGCAAAGGGTCCCATACGGGGTGACTGGATTGATTCAGTCTCTGGTTGATTCAGTCTGATGTAATTCAGTCATCTCATTAAGTTCTGCCATCACAAAACAGGGATTGTTACATAATGTATTTGACATGTACACACGTATGGATCTGATTCTTCCTTTAAAAAATTAATAGATATTTCAAATGCACCATATATCCACTTGAAGTAATAAGACCAAGCCAAATGTGCATTGAATACATTTTCCCACCTGCATATGTGAAAATAACCACAATGTTTTTAGTGTGAATCAGAGAAAGAGCTCAGAATGAGAAAGAGAGAATGTGCAAGATCCACAACATCTAAAAGACAATAGATTCTGGGGGGTGGACATTGATGAGGACCATCTGTCAGAATGCCTGGAGCTGGTGATGCCAGGGGTACAGAGTAGACATGTGGCACTCAGCCAGGGGGTATTTGGTCTCCTTCCAGCCTCTTGACACCCTCCTGGCCTGACCAATACTACAATCTTCCCACCAGGCGCCTCACTGTCGCCCCACCTCCCTGGAATCACTGATTCTGCACCCCTGAGCATTTACAGAGACGCGGGGAAACAACTGAGAAAGGAGAGGAAAACAAGAGTTCTCTTTGTGGAGAATGTGTGAAGACCACAGGGAAGTACAGACCTCTCTCTGGCTAAGCACGGTAGGTTTTAGGCCTTCAACAATGTGATGTTCACAAAAATTCCTGAGGGGGAAAGTTTTAAGTAAAACATTTTGGGTTCCAGGCAGAACCCCGGAAGCAAAAAGGTTCTCTCATCGCCACAGCAAAGGAAAGATTCCTTTTTGAATACTTCTTTCTAAGTGTAGACAGAGACAAAAATGCATCAGCTTGTCTGAAAGAGTTGATCAGAGCACTGAATGAGAGGTCATGGTGGAGTTGAGGATTAATCAGTACAGTGTTTTCAACTGAAGGATATGGGGCAGGATTGGGGAAAGAGAAAGAGCTGAGAACATAATTTTTATGGAAGTATTTTGGAACAGATTATTTGTTCCTGCATTCAGCTTGTTTGTCTGAGTTAATGATTTTTTGGCTGCTTGTTGACCATAATTGAGTGCCTATATGGTAAATGCTATGTGAGCTTACTCGTTTGCGCCCAAATTTTTGCCCATTGAGTGATCATTTCTAAACCCAAGCTATTTTTGGTTTCTGGGACATCACATTCTTATGTTTCCGGTCTTTTAGAAACCCTTCCAAGTCATGTTGAGAATTGGAGACACAGCAGCTACCTCATCTTGTTGACAGCTCAAAGACATCCGTTCAGTGTTTGTTACTAACAAAAATCAGCAAAGCATAGTGAAGGTTTTTATGCCCTAGGCCCATTGTGTTGGTGGTTTTTCAGTCTTCGTCTCTTGTCCCTCGTTTGAACCTCTCCTCCCCACTCTTCATTCTCAATCCAATTTCCGTTCTCCTCCCTCTATCAAATCTAATCATGTAACATGTAACCGGTGATAGATTGACAGTAACATATCCATGGAACATGAGGTACTGAGATGTAGTTAAAGTGTCTAAAGTGCTTGCTGAGTGTGTAGCTTGGTTTGCAAATTAGTGGACCGCACAGCAGACTAATACAGTGGGACATCACACCTTCAGGAGTGGAGGAACAGATTAAGAGAAATAAAGATGAAGGGAGAGAGAAAAGGGGCACAAAACATGTGGTTGATGGAGAATCTGCCAGCGTGACATTTAAATGAACTCCTCAGGCACCGATGACGGAGTCTGCCTAGAAGTCTTCTGGACCTGGAGTTCTTCTCAGGCACCGATGACGGAGTCTGCCTAGAAGTCTTCTGGACCTGGAGTTCTTCTCAGGCACCGATGACGGAGTCTGCCTAGAAGTCTTCTGGACCTGGAGTTCTTCTCAGGCACCGATGACGGAGTCTGCCTAGAAGTCTTCTGG
>JACXGJ010013784.1:0-15748 GCA_016801105.1 Esox niger | reverse complement strand
CCACACAACCACTGCACAGCCCACCGCACAACCCACCACACAACAACTGCACAACCACCACACAACCAGCACACAACCGTCGCACAACCCACTGGACAACCACCGCACAAACCACTACACAACCGTCCATACGACCTCCAAACAACCACCACACAGCCCACTGCTCAACCCACCACACAACCACTGCACAGCCCACCGCACAACCCACCACACAACAACTGCACAACCACCACACAACCAGCACACAACCGTCGCACAACCCACTGGACAACCACCGCACAAACCACTACACAACCGTCCATACGACCTCCAAACAACCACCACACAGCCCACCGCACAACCCACAGCACACCCACTATACAACTGACTGCACAACTGACCGCACAACCGACCGCATAACCCACCACACAAACTACAACACAATCCAGCTCACAACCCACCAGACCACCACCGCACAACTGCCTGCACAACCACCAGACAACCACCGCACAAACCACTACACAACCGTCCATACAACCTCCACACAACCACCACACAACCCACTGCCCAACCACCACACAACCCACCTCACAAACCAACATACAACCCACCATACAACCCACTGCACAATCCTATTGACCACTGAGTCACATTCACTATCTAAGTTTCATATTCAATATCGTTGGTAATACCTGGGTTATATGCACTCATCATTAAATAGCAGAATCCTGACTGAAAGAAGCCGGGATTACTGGTGTCTGAGCTATATGAAACACTAGATTGAATTTTCAATAATGTTTATTACTAAACAATACCCTGGTATGGAACAACTGAGTTCTGTTAATACTATTACTGACCAGCTGGTTCTGGTAGGCAGTGACAGCAGTAAAGACAGTCTCTGTGAAGACAAAGGTGCGGAACTCCTCTGACTTGAGGTTGAGCAGTGAGGCAGTGTGGTCTTTCTTCTTTATGATGTGGACCCGAGGCTGGTACTTATGCATGGAGTTCAGTATGATCTGTGGATAGAGGGAAAAAAACATAGTTACTGTATATAGAGAGAGAATATGAAAGAACTGAAAGAGAGAAGACGAGGAAGTAGAGAGAGGATGACGGGATGGGGGTGTGGTTGGAACGACTTGAAAGAATGTAAAAAAATGGCTGGAGGTGGCAGTAGAGAGTGTGAGAAGATAAACATTTTAAATTCTGCAGGGAGTGAGACATTTTTTTGTCAGCTATCAGTTTTTCTGTTTTGAGAACAGCGTTTGTCTAATCCAATAGCCTGCAGTAACTCAGCTATAATGATGTTTTGTGTTGAATGATTACAGGAAGCTAAAAGGATATACTTTGGTTCAGAATCCTATCTGACACCGAACGTTTCATTGAATAAATGAGAAACAATGTTTAGAAAATCCACACTATTAATACATTTCAACATGAATTCGTGCAGGTTGCAAGTCAATGGAAAACATTGTATATATTTCTTGTAATATCCAAATGGTTTTAAATCAGGTTAATCATTCTTAAGGATGAAAGTGAGAGTGAGTTTTGAAAGCCTCCAGGTGCACTGAGCGGTCAGAGCAACATAAAAGGTTTACATACAAAGGGAAATTGTTGGGTAAATTGTTTTTAATAAATAGTAAAGTGCATGCTGTGAATATTGTTAATTATGCATCCTAAATAAATTGCTCTGGGGAAAACATTTAATTCTTGTTTTTAATTCTGTGTTACAGGCTTCTCAGATATTCGACTTATTTCTGCGTCTTAATGAAACGCACTAATTGTTATTACGAAAAATAAACGATTGAATTTGGAAAAAAACTGAATGTTTCAAACAAATACATATTTACATTTTTCAACACTGAGTATATGCTTTTCGGTTGTGAACAATAAAATTCCCAATAATAAGAGTTTTATTTTTGAAAGAGAACTGTGTATGTGGTTAAGCTTGTAACATATGTACTTAATTTTCTCATCTTACAATGCAGTAATAGGCATTTAAGTAAACAGAACGCAAACCATAGTGCATTTCCAATTAAAGTACAAATGATTCCTCGACAGTATAAACATCAACGAAATTATAATTGAATTTGAATGTATGGTTAACACTTAATATTAACTGCAAGGATATACTCCCAACAAAGTGCCTTGGACTGATCAGTTATATACATACAGTAGTTATTATTAAGATCTAAATAGCTGACAATATATCTATATTAAAGCATAAGCTGCAATAACAAATAATGAACATACGTGTCCATGCTGGTCCAGTTCGTTATTGGTGAGCTTCACTTTCTCGAAAGAAACCATTTGTTTAAGCAGCTGTTCTCCAGTGAATGGAGAGTCAGGGTGCACGTATAACCTGTAATATAAATAAAATATATTCAAAATAATTTAAAAGAACTCAAAAAACAGAAGAATATTTCCATGTCATTTAAAATAAAAAGGGCGGACAAAAAATATCCAACCGTGCGGGTAGAGGAGGGTCCGCCTTCCCCGCCACGAGCCAGGACGACCTGTGGTAGGCATATCGGTAGCGTTTGTTGTCGACAGGTACAATGTCCATCAGCACAATGTATTTTGCGTCGGAGTCCACCCCGGAAAAGGACACACGAATAGTGGGAAACATTCTTCTGTTGGAGGGAAGCACAAGGTATACATTACTGACAAGAACACCCTGCAAGGTTGATAACCATTTTCATTGAGAAGTAAACATGTATTCAAAACTCAGCTGCAAGAACAAAACATGAGATAATTATCAATATTTCACTGATTTCATTTATCCATTAAACATTCTGAACAGCCCATATGTTTAGGTCCTCTCTTCTGCTTTTTCGTGAAATTACGATGCAGGTTATCAATAGCTTGAGCTTGAAAAAATATTGTATCCAAGTAGGAGCTAGCATATAAGATAAACATTACATCTGGAACAGCAATGCGTTTAACGAGCTTTGCTTCATTTAATTAACAGTCAAAAATGTACCATATTAATGTTTGCACATGGGAGGTAAAATAAGCTTTGACGCAATTACCACACTCCAGACAACTTTAAATAACATGTATTTTATTAGGCTATTTCAAATTCAAAGCGTTTATAACTTTTTTAACATATTATTGAATATTACATGAATAATCAGATGATAATAATATCTATTTATGTCTTTCGTAGATCTTTTGCATGTGTCATTTGTCCTGCAATTATTGTTTACATTAAAAAAATATAGCGCAGGATAACGTTGCATTTATTGGAACATAAGGAATTAACAATTTCGTTTTTGCAGTGAAAAGTGAAGTTTACCTTCCAGATTTAGTGATGATCATCTCTGTGCCAAGCTCATGGAATTTGTCCCAGAGTTCCTTGGTCTCTAGACTGCAGGATATTTTGGCCATCTCCTCGCTGGGAACACTGGGGGTGGTTGGGATGAGAGGCTCTGTGCACACTGCAGGCGTACTCCCGCTGAAATCTCCGTGTGCATCAAGAGAAGCCAGCTCTCCCAAACCCTGGTTACAGGAGGACTTCTCCACGAATTGTTCTATTAATGAAAAAACACCATGTTCACAAGTTGGTTTATTTTGGATATTTTTCACATCACTAACATTAAACTCTAAGTGGGTAATTGTTAAAAACATTTCAAAAAGTGTTCATTATTATGAGTAGACATGGTATTACTGTTAGTATAAAAAATATAAACGCAATCTAATTTAGTATCAGATAGTACGATTTGTGTCTTTAAATTGCCAATACAAATGTGTATATTAAAAACTGTTAATACCCTTAACTGTTTAAACAGAAAATGCATTAAAGTACTTTAGGTTTAAGGTTTAATTTTTTACAACACATGGCAAATGTGCCACTCAGAAACGAAAATACATTATTTTAACCGCGGACTGGCATAGAATGGTATGCAATTTTGTCCGAATCCGCTTTAAATGTCCACATAACTTCGGAAGTATATTTTTGCAAAATTTGTCACAATTGTGATCTGGTTAAAAGCAATGGCTGGGTTATATTTCTCTGGCTGTCACTTATTGCCCTACAGGCTTGTGTTTAAAAATTCCGTAAATGTTTGTGACAAAAAGGTGTATTTTAGTGTGTAACTCTATCCATTACTTAAATTCACAAGTAAAGATTATTTAAATAAAAATTAAACATTATGTAATTAAAGCAAGCGTCGCTACAGTGAAATAAGTACATGCACATTCTGAATAGAGGAAATCTGCCCAACTAAATGTTGATATAACTTTTTCAGAAGTCATACATTTTTTTCCGACATTTGATGTGAAATAATCTGTTCGTTTATTATCTATTCAGAGAAGTTAATTGAATACCGATTTTATTTGGTGACAACCTATTTTTCCTCTGCACTGACTATACTGGACAAATAAGATGTGAAACGTAGCCCTTACAAGTGTTGACAACAACCTTGTAATTGGTTAAGACACACAAGAAAAATATTATTTTAACATGGAAATAATTAAGTCAAGATTTATTAAAAAAAATAACAAATAATAGAACTCATAGAAATTATCTATGCCATATTGGCAAGGTGAATTGTACGGCACTAGAGGCTACTGTTAGGAACCCTATGAAGTTATGGCGCGATCTGCTTACCAAGTGGCTTGATGGTGTTTTCCTCGGTTTCCTTTTCCTTGGTTTTTCCACTTGACATGAGAGCGGCGATGGAGAATGCATTTGCCCGGGATGAGAGCTGTGGCTTCGGAGAAGTGTACTCCATGGTTAGAGTATCACTGAAGTAAAACGTCCAAAAAGCTAAAGCCGCTCGCGGAGTGAGCTCTCCAGATGTATTGGCGGACTGCTTACAAAAACGCCGAAAAATGGAAAGCTATTACGACAGTTTTTGTAAGTACCTTTGCTATTCGCATATTACGATAACAAAATTAGGCCTGTATCCGTTTTTGACTCGTTGGACACATTGTTAAAAAAGTACTAATCTCTGTGCGTCTCACTTGAGAGGCCAAGTCCTCATTGAGAAGGTTGGATTTTTGCACTCCTCTTAATTTTAGCATACCGCTCTCCCCCCTCCAGGGCTATCGTGCGCAACCAATCGCTGCCTCCGTGTCAACGTCACATCTTAACTATCTCGAGAACTGAATCGAAGCCCAAAAGCCTATTAAAATTAACTTTTCTTCCGATTTCGACCATTAGAAAAAATCTCTCCAGAACCTATACCCGCAGCCGGACGCTTCACAAATCTACACATAGACTGACGTACACTTAGTTTTAAGAATAAAAGTCTTATCTTAATCCTCATTATAAAGAGCTAAATATGAACTTTCATCATGTTTTTACTTTTATCATACAATATATATGGCGGATTATAAAACTATGATTTCATGCATTAGCAGTCATATGTTCTCCCCATCAAATTCCTTTAATCATAATACTGTCCAAGATTTTGAAAACGATTAAAAAAAAATTAAAGCAGCATCTCCGATTTCCTTAAAATATCTTTTTAATTAATGTATGTATTAATGTATTGATTCTTCAAGTATATGCCAAATGTAGTTGTATGGTCACATATCTGTATTAAAGGAATAATGTATGGTCCTGCTGTTTTAGTTTTGTCCGATGAATTTACCAAGCATGGCTAGCCTGTTTTTTTAATCTAGGCCTATGTTGCTCCAGACCTCAAGCACAAAGCTCCAGAATGTTAAATTTCATTATTGACATATCAAAATAATTTCTTTCGAAATTATTCTTTGTAGGACATATTTTGAAATGTATGATTTAACAGTATATTCTTCACCATTTCAGACATTTATCAAAAGTCATGGAACATTTTAATGTCGAATAGGGAGAAGGAGAACTGTATCAATCCAGAAACGGACCAACATTTTATTAATCCTGCATGTGTTCAGTGTTAGGGGGAATAAACCCATATGTGCAGCATTCTAGAGTGTATGGGGCGGCAAAGGCCTAGGTTAATCCATGCTGACACACTCCAGTGCGCCCCTAATCTGTTCGCTATCCCCTGTTCATTAACGGCCTTTACAAAAACACCGAATGCGCCTTTAGCTTTACTCACTTATTTGTTTAGATTACATTTTTGTTTTGTAGTTCTTGTATAGGTTATTTGCTAAAGCTCGGCAATTGTAACGCAGATGTTGTCGGTTCGGTTCCCACCCGGACGCAATAATTAGTATCCACTTTTTAAGGGGATTATATATATGTTAAATGTAAAATGTTTCTTTATATATACATGTTTTTCCGATTCGAATAATTATCGTCCAAGAGTAATAATTTCTGTGGTACGCTGGACCTCTCCAAACCCACTTCGTAAATGGGGTTATTTTTATGGTATAGTGTTATATAGCATGAGCCTATATCCCAATTTTATCACCCGGTATAAAGCTTAAATAAAATTAGTTAAAGAGAAATGTCAAACCACCGTGGGTGTTCGTATTTATCTAATACATATCACCTTCAGGCGGTTAATGTTCCGATCACTGTAAATCAAAACTCTAATGAAAAGTCCGAATGCCATTGCTTATTTAATAGGCCTGGTATAGCCTGGGTATAGAGCAAAGGGTATAGGACCATTCATTCGCATTTCCTTTAGGTACTAACATACAGTACAGATATGCTTTGTAATATTGCCGAAATAATATATGTACTACTCTAATCTAGCTATTATATTTATCTTGTAAAACGCGTTTTACACCAATTCATAAACAGGCTACAAAAGGACCAAAGTCTCCCTCGCCAGTTCCCCTTCCTCCGCCCCCTTCTTGTCTTTTTTCCAGATCCCATTTTCGCATATCCATTCTCCCACTTGTCGCGCTCACTGACGCATGTCGGCTCCGCTGGTAGGCCTATAAATGTAACCTTAAATTTCAAAAGCGCTGACTCCTGTGTTTTCTGGGGTTGGATCACCTCTCATCCTCAATGTCACTCACTCTCCTGCGCTTACATAAATACCCAGCAAGGAGATCTGCAGGGCACCAAATCCATTAAGGCGACTCCCGAATGCAAATCCGATGCTGCAGATATTTAATAAGCGACCTGTGCTGGCAAATTGGATTACCTTGCAATTGCCAGTGGATAATGTGCTAAAAGCTTTCTCACTTAGCATAACTTCTTACTGAATATTATTCACACTTTGGGGGCCAGTTGACTAGTGGCTGAATGCAGCTCTTAAAGACACAGGAGGGTATAAATCAAAAGCCAATGGACATTGGCTGTGATCTTTTGTAGACTACTAGAAGAAAGAGACGGGTTGGACCTGGGACCCAAAGGCTTGATCACATAGTATTTATAACTCCCACAACCTTCATATGGATTGAATTAATCGATATATTTTATGATTGTAGAAGTCCATTCGTTCTTTAGATATTTTCAATAGAGGAAGAAAAAAAACATATAGCCTACGAAATATGCATGTTAAATTCCCCAACGAGATTAGCAGTGGCACCGCCGGTGGCCTAAGCTGATTTTGAAACAATCTTGAAGGTCCAAAGGTGCCTTTCCATGCTGTCCATACATCAGACGTTATCCGCCTGCATGTTGACTACGGAGATCTACATTTGCAGTGTAAGCATAACGTTCAATTTTTTAACATTAGTCACAATTAAAATTCGTTATCGCCATACATTTTAGAAATTTGATCAAAGAAATATGGAGTGAGGGTTTCCCATCAAGCCTACACTGAAAACACTGACATCAAATATAATACCCTCAATTTCTGTTGGCACAGTTTCTCTAATCCTAAACAATATTTGAAATATTTTTTTTTACAGTAGGCTACTTCCTAATAATTTTAAAATATGTTACTTGCTCCAATAAGAGACTGCAACAGCCTATAACCTGCAAGGTGTAAAATACCTTTTGTTACAGTATTCCACCTGTCACAGAGGGCTTCCATATCCATGCATGCAACAAGGCAATCGGCCCTTTTCAATTGATGATATACAGGCACTTAGAGGAAAGACAATTAAAAAATTTAAGCAATTATTTTGTTTAAGCACAGGGTGCACAATAAGGGTCAATGCACATAGAATTACAGCCTATATCCGAGTGGAATTGGGGATATTAATCGCCAGTTGATTAAATTGAATCCCTCAGTGTTAGAGCCACAATAATGAAATGGGCTGCTGTTGACACCCAACCCGACCCGTTCACCACCCCGACAATTTTTACCAGATTACAGACCATGGCAACCAGGCGAATATATGCCGACAGATGGAATACTACAGTTCAAACGACGTTTTTATCCATGTGCGTGCATATCCATGTAAATACCTATTATCACACACGCCCTGGGAAGGAAACTAGATTCAAACGTGGACCATTTTTTTCGGGATGAGACAGTTGACTGGGTGAAAAATACACACATTTGACAGTATAGAGTATAGCTAAAAGTTATGTAGTATAATATCTTGATTACATTGAAATTCAAATCGCACGATGTTTCTTGTCTATTTGCAAAAATACTTGTGAATCATACAATTACTTAACTACAAGCTAGTGATTTTACATTATTTTGTTTGACATAAAACGAGTATATGTATTAGGGGAGGGGAGATGGGGTAGAAAAATTACTTGAAAGCCCCTGTCAGGCCTTTTGTTGCTGACCCATGCTCCTGGCCTTAAAATACATTACTACCCAATATTATACTTACCAGCAGTGACGAAAGTGTAAAAAAGTTTTCTAAAGTATATGGGCAGTGATATGGGCAGAGAGGGTCCAAACATTTTTGCACAACTCTACTTTGTTTTGGCCTTCATCTAATTAAATGTGACATGGGCAGCGCGGTATCACAACTTTTCGTGAAATTGCTCATGAGAAATTTGTAACACACGCACGAAAAAGGTGTTTTTGTGTATAGGACACAATTTCCATCAGGTGTTGAAGAAAGGAATGAGTGGATCAACTTGGATTTCAACTATGAACAGGGCGGAACCAGCATTGGTAACGGTCTAAAAATAACATTAAAGCCTGTTCTTACTTTTAACCTTAACCCTTAATCTAACCCTTACCACAATACTAAGCAATCCTTAACTAATTTTTAATTTAAAAAAAAGTCTGGTTCTGTACACACATTTATTTAAATGTCTGAAAAAAATCTTCCTTCAATGCACTTCTGAAAATACAGTATTCTGTCACATTTCTATTAAGCAATTTGGGTCTATTTCATGAATACCTATTATAATATGTAAGAGTGTTCTGCCAATTACTGAAAAGTTGCTGGTTCAAGTCCCCAAGCTGTCAATGTGAAAAGCTTCTTGTTGTTCCCTTGACCAAGCCACTCATCCTTAATTGCTCTTGTAAATCACTTTGGAAAAATGACTGTGCTTTAGCCGTTTTAACCAAAATGTATTGCAATATTGATATAACCACGTTAAACTTGTCAAATTTCTTTCTGAAGTCAGCTGTTGTCAAAGTCAAACACATTACATAAACATTACCATATGAATTCTATGCCAGGTTGCAGGAGGTCATCTGACAGCAAGGGTGTTCAGAGACATGCAAGGTCCACTGGTCGTGGACCATATTGGTTCCTTTCATAAGCTACATATAAGTATTTAAACAATAACTCTAAATAATTGCTCCTGTCTACTCTCACTTTCAATTACTATGTAGGAAAACAGTCTTAGCTGGAACTGTTACATTGGACTACATTCATATTTTGGGGCATCAGTCCCATCTGAGTGTTGCACCCGCCAAGCAGGGGCGCACTGGCAACTGAGGTTCAGGACCCTGGAGAGCACGCCTTGGAAGAAGACCTGAAAATGCCCAGATAGGGAGAGAGCACGCTGGGCACGAAAACAAATCCCCAGCAGTTTGTGAATTACCAACGTGGAACTTGGTGATCATTCACCAGCAGCCTAAGGTGGTCATTACACACATATGTAAAAATAATTTGACATGTGCTTTGTTTCAACAGTGCTGTGATCATTTAAAATGAAGCAGCAGCAAACCATCAACTCTTCCATCATATCTAGAGACAAAGGTTGAACTCTGAAATTATTTAGCCACATGGGTTTATAAGTTATGTAATACGGAACATAAGAATCTTTGAACTGTAGCCTATGGAGCTCAGTTCACTGATACATTGGGGAGAACAAGTATTTGATACACTGCTGATTTTGCAGGTTTTCCTACTTACAAAGCATGTAGAGGTCTGTAATTTTTATCATAGGTACACTTCAAATTTGAGAGGCGGAATCTATAATAAAAATCTAGAAAATCACATGATTTTAAAATAATTCATTTGCATTTTATTGCATGACATAAGTATTTGATACATCAGAAAGGCAGAACTTAATATTTGGTACAGAAACCTTTGTTTGCAATTACAGAGATCATACGTTTCCTATAGTTCTTGACCAGGTTGGCGCACACTGCAGCAGGGATTTTGGCCCACTCCTCCATACAGACGATCTCCAGATCCTTCAGGTTTCGGGGCTGTCGCTGGCCAATACGGACTTTCAGCTCCCTCCAACGATTTTCTATTGGGTTCAGGTCTGGAGACTGGCTAGGCCACTCCAGGAACTTGAGATGCTTCTTACGGAATCTCTCCTTAGTTGCCCTGACTGTGTGTATCGGGTCGTTGTCATGCTGGAAGACCCAGATACAACCCATCTTCAATGCTCTTACTGAGGGAAGGAGGTTGTTGGCCAAGATCTCGCGATAGATGGCCCCATCCATCCTCCCCTCAGTACGGCGCAGTTGTCCTGTCCCCTTTGCAGAAAAGTGTCCCTAAAGAATGATGTTTCCACCTCCATGCTTCATGGTTGGGATGGTGTTCTAGGGGTTGTACTCATCCTTCTTCTTCCTCCAAACATGGCGAGTGGAGATTAGACCAAAAAGCTCTATTTTTGTCTCATCAGACCACATGACCTTCTCCCATTCCTCCTCTGCATGATCACTGCCAAACTTCAGACGGACCTGGACATGCGCTGGCTTGAGCAGGGGGACCTTGCGTGCGCTGCAGGATTTTAATCCATGACGGCGTAATGTGTTACTAGTGGTTTTCTTTGAGACTGTGGTCCCAGTTCTCTTCAGGTCATTGATCAGGTACTGCCGTGTAGTTCTGGGCTGATCACTCACCTTCCTAATGATCATTGATGACCCATGAGGTGAGATCTTGCATGGAACCATTTTTTTACAGCGAGACACATTGTAAACAGGATACAAGCTGCATTTCGTATTGAACAAGCTCATGTTCTAGTGCATCTGTAAGACATCCAACAGAATGCAAATTTGGTAATGCGATAGGCCAAGCCAGGTAATGTGGAGCAATAATTTTATTCCATGTACGCATGTCTAACATTTGTTATAAATAATGACAAACAGAGAACAATTTTGTGTATAAGTATTCACTCCCCTTGTTTTAACACACCTGAGTGAGTTATGGGGTGTAGACTTTCTATGGGCATTTTGAGAAAATTATTTTCCGCTTTGGTGATACCAAAGTCAAACTATTTGTCCTGAATGGCAAACACTACTCCTGTCAAAAGTATGGTACCACTCATCACCTGGCTAATACCAACCCTACAGTGAAGTATTTTGGTGGGAGCATCATGCTATGGGGATGTTTCTCAGCCACAGGGACTTGGAGACTGGTCAGGTTTGAGGGAGGGATAAACAGAAAAAAATAAGTATTTGAAGAAAACCTGATCCAGACCTCACAGGACCACAGACCCTGGTGATGAGTAAACTTTCAGTATGATAACAACCCATAACCCACAGACAAGACAACACTGGAGTGGCTTCAGGACAAGTCAGTGGATGTCCTTGAGTGGCCCAGTCAACACCCAGACTTGACCCCACTGAATATTTGTAGTGAAACCTAAAGATTGCAGTTAATTAATGATCCCATCCAGTCTGACAGAGCTTGAGAGGATTTGCAGAGACATATGGGTGAAGCTGCCCAAATACTTGTGTGCATAGTTGGTTTTAATTTTTTTTATTTAATACATGGATAAAAGAGAATAAAATGAATTTATTGTCCTTTGTCATGAAAATATAAATCATTCTTCCTGTTTCAAGAGATATAAAACCTCTCTCCCGCTTGTTTCAGGAAGCAAGCGTCTCCACCCCCGTTCGCTCTCTCTCTCTCTGTGAGGCTCAGACTGAGGCATGCAGTGGCAGAGTGGATGCCTCCGTTCATATGACTAATTAGAGAAGCTTCACGCTGCGCTGTACCTTTTGATGCTGATCCCTGGTGCTAATTGCCACGTCCGTCCCAGGGCATAGCCGGGTTAAGTTCAAATACAGGGCTGTCTCAAACCCCCTTTCCGGAGTCTCCTATTTCCCTTTCTACCACCACCCCTAGAGCTTCTGATTTCTAATCCTATCCATTGGGATAGCACTGGGCCTGAAGGATGGATGAAGGGTTGTTCTTGGGAAAGGGTGAGGGAAACTGAGGATATGAGAAAGGGTTTTGATAGGGGATGCCATTTTGATGGGGATGTATGTGTGACTGAGAAGAGAGGGTGGGAGAAATGGAAACATATGCCAATCAACTAAAGTAAAGGAGGAGAATCCAAGCTTTGTTTAAGGAAGCATAGCACTGAGTGTGACCTTTGCTGGACTGTGGCTAGTTGGATGGGTCAGTCTGGAACATTGTCACAGCTGATGGGGCCCCAAGAAGCAGGGATGGTTAACTTTGATACAGGCTATTAAGGCCCAATGACTTTTGACCCTTCCAAAAACCATATAGATATCTCACACATTTGTCCAAGTGTTTCTGATTATGGTCACTGTCTGTTTGGTGGTTTCTAGTTTTGGACACAGTGAGGTGGCGCATCTCTACAGTTAAGCTTCTGACTGATTTGGAGCGGAAGGCTGAGACTCTCATGTCAGTCTGTGTTATATCATTTGTTTACTCATGTTTTATCTAAGGGCTCGGCTCAATCAAGCCCACATCACATAATTTTTACAGTAATTTTAGAGGTTGAATGAACTCAGAGTTCTACAGTACAAGAAGCTGCACCTACTACGTGCACTCCGCTTTGAGGACTGCTTTGCTTTCCAGAATAACTAATGTGTTGGCAGCGGATGAATATTTTAAATTGAGACAGTTACTATTGTAGTTACATTCATAGTCTTTGTCCTCCTATTTCTGTGTAATTTTCTCACCATTACTCTCTCTGTATATTTGACCTTTTGTCTCTATTTCTTTCTTCTTTCTTTCTTTTTCTCTTTTTCTTTCCTACCACGATGTTGAAGGACAACTCCCACCCCCCCTCGCCAGACTTCCCCTCTGTCTTTACATGACTATCGGACATTCTCCTGGTCAAACAAGTGTAACATCTTTAAATGGGTATGTTTCACTCTACATGCCCATGAATAATAGAGGAACCTGATGGTTAAGAGGTGGATTAATGTGCTTCAACAGGCACTCGTGTGTGTGTGTGAAAGAGAGGGTGTGTTTTGAAAATGGCTTGTGACAGACGTCCAGGAGGGACGAGGGCCACTAGCACTGCTACACCCTAAACCTTTTTGCAGCCTCACACGCACCCAGGGTTTTTAGCAGTAGGGGCGTGGTGCTAAAAGCTGACAGTGGAATGGGCATTAGCTTAGCCTGGAACCCTTGCCTCTTGTGGTTTGGCTCCCGTTTACATCTCTTTAAGGAGCGCGTTAATTGTGTTTTGGTCCTTGGAGCTGAAGGGACCTCCACTCCCCCAGGGCTGGCTAGCGAGCAGACACATCTCTAAATATGGCGGAGGTGGGAGGATGTTAGACCGTGGGGTTCACCTTCCATTGGTTTGACCTCTGCTTCAGAACTCACCACTTCACCTCCACAGATTTTCACTTTGACAAGGAGAGATTTGTCTTCATAGGGGAACCGTGGCCAGGCATGAATTCAAAATTGCATAGCTCCTTCAAACACAAACTACAAACTTGAAGAGTGCTGGCAAGTTGGGTTCTGGAGTTGTGGTTTGGATGGTGTTCTGAGTGAAACTGAGAGCAGAAAAGAACTCTGCTTATATTATATATCATGAATCTTCGACATGGTGTAATTCCTTCTTCTCATGCACCATTGCATTTTGTAAGGCAGTAAGGGAATTACAAGCATGCATTCATAATGTTTCAGAGACAAACCCTGCAATTTTCTTAGGATACAAATGTTAAGCAAACAACTTCTGTTTTAGTAAAAGGCTTTAAAATAACGTTTAAACATAACATTTTCAGAATGTATCATAGCCTTTAAAGCTTACAAAATGTTTTGTGAGCATGTGTATGTGTGTTTGTCTGAGCGTGTGTGTGTGTTTGTCTATTTGAGTGTGTGTGTGTGTGTTTGTCTGAGCGTGTGTATGTGTGTTTGTCTGAGCGTGTGTCTGTGTGTTTGTCTGAGCATGTGTGTGTGTGTGTGTGTTTGTCTGAGCGTGTGTGTGTGTGTGTGTGTTTGTCTGAGCGTGTGTGTGTGCTTGCGTTTGAGTTTGCAAACTTTTTATTACGATTTGTATGCTTTTGGTGCAGGTGTACCTTTTTCCCAAGAACCTGGTAATAGTTAGACATGACAACTTGTTGGTCTGGAATTGTTCTTCACTGCCCTGTATGTTGCTATGGTGGGAGACCACAGGGAGGTGATCAGAGAGGGGGTACCGATGGTACATGACCTTCAAATGGCAGGGCTACAGAAGTAAAGGGTGTGTCAGATAGGAGGTACTGATGGTACATGACCTTCAAATGGCAGGGCTACAGAAGTAAAGGGTGTGTCAGATAGGAGGTACTGATGGTACATGACCTTCAAATGGCAGGGCTACAGAAGTAAAGGGTGAGTCATATAGGAGGTACTGATGGTACATGACCTTCAAATGGCAGGGCTATAGAAGTAAAGGGAGAGTCAGATAGGAGGTACTGATGGTACATGACCTTCAAATGGCAGGGCTACAGAAGTAAAGGGTGTGTCAGATAGGAGGTACTGATGGTACATGACCTTCAAATGGCAGGGCTACAGAAGTAAAGGGGAGTCAGATAGGAGGTACTGATGGTACATGACCTTCAAATGGCAGGGCTACAGAAGTAAAGGGTGTGTCAGGTAGGAGGTAGGGAGGTACTACTCCATGCCAGCTGTTTTGGACAGACTGACAGTGTGAGGAAAGGATGCCATCTTTCCCTCTAGCTTTTCAATTTTCAAGTATTAAATTCAATTTAATTATTGAAAAATGTAATATTAGGGCTCTATTAAAGTATTTATTATATGAGTGTATATGTGTTAACACAAGACAGGCTACAACATTTTAAATGATTTATAATGACTCAAAGGAACTAAGGTCTGTGTGTGTGTGAGTGTGTGTGTGTGTGTGTGTGTATGGTGGAGGTTGATTGTGTGTGGAAGTGCAGGCGAGCAGGGAGCCAGGGTGCTAACAGCCAGCCCAGCGAGAGGAAGCAAAGGCGCCACATGTGCAAAGAGCCCCTATTAGTAGTGCTGACTTTCACCTTTATTCACTTAAAGCCCCCCTTCCCCCCACACCCCCTCCCCTCCCGGGGGCCTCACTTGCCCCCAGGCTTTCTCAGCACAAACCCTGACGGTGTGTCCAGTGTGCACTAAGAATGGAAGAGGATAGTCCACGCTGGCGCCTGTATACCTGCCTGCCTGAGCCACAGGTAGAGATTGAATATATATGGTCACCAACACCACTCTATCTATGTGTTTTAGATGAAGTGAGTGAATATACAGTCACCAACACCACTTTATCTATGTGTTTTAGATGAAGTGAGTGAATATACAGTCACCAACACCACTCTATCTATGTGTTTTAGATGAAGTGAGTGAATATACAGTCACCAACACCACT
>JACXGJ010013783.1:0-16242 GCA_016801105.1 Esox niger | reverse complement strand
CATATAATTTTACCCCATTCCCTGTCCCACATCTCCAAACAAATCATCAATCATTATGGTTAACTCCGGCAAACATTCTATTCAGCCTTTATTTTCAACAGCTGTGCTATACTGCCATCTATCTGCCGTCCAGGGAACAATAGGTATATTCAATGACGTGATTCAGGCTGGCATTAAATAAATGAAATTGTATTTTTATGTTGAATGAATGGAACATAGCAAATGCTAATTTAGATCTCAGGTTGCTTCCATCCTGAAAATTTCTAAGACGGCGGTTCACAAGAACAAGGTCAAGCAACGGATATTTCAGGACAACAAAGCTACAGACTGGCAGAGGGTAAAACAACTGCCCACTGACCGAGATGAACGTCACCTCATTTGAATGTCACTCAACAACCGTAGGGTGACATCAAGTGACCTCCAAAAAGAATAGCACACAGCAGTGGGGGGGAAGTGCACTGCTGGGATGGTTCAAAACAGGCTCCTAGGGGCATTTGGTGGAGGATCGGGGATGATCTGGGGATGCTTCAGCAAGGCCGGAATCGGGCAGATCTGTGAAAGATGCAAGAATCAAGCCAAGTACAAGGTTATTCTGAAAGAACACCTGCTCTGACAATGTTCCCCAACTCTGAGAATAATTTTTTCCAGTAGGACAATGCTCCATGCCACACAGCCATGTCAATCAATGTGTGGATGGAGGACCATCAGATCATCACAGTATATCAATTAACAAGAGAAACTGATCATTTTGCAGAGGTCTTCTGACTCTTTCCAGAGCTGTATTTTAATCTGGGAGGCATCCGGTAACAGATCTAGGTCCATGCTAAAGAATTGGGGATTATCTGGGCTGTATACACTTCTCCAAAGAATTAAGAGAACACATAATCATCACAGTTTAACTATCTATCAAATTTCAGCAAAAGCAATTGCAAATCACTGTCACCTGTTTTAGCACAAATTGGAGAGGCAAAAGCAAGACAACCCCAAAAAAGGGACTGGTTTTGCAGGTGGTGGCCACAGGCAATTCCTTATCTTTCCTGATCCTTCTACCTTAGTTTTGCATTGCGTTAGTGTTCTTGTCACTACTGGTAGCATAAGGCGGTACCTGCAGCCCAGGCCACAACTGCCTGGCAACCGTCATCTCCAATACCATTGTTAAGTTTGCTGACAACACCACCATCATATGCCTGATATCTGACAACAATGAGTCAGCCTATAGAGATGAGGAAAGGTCACTGACAAAACAAAAATATGTTTATTGATCATAGGAAGCAGCGGCGGGGCGACCACGTGTCTGCAGTAGAGAGTTCCCAACATCCAGTTACTTGGTGTCAACATCAGCGATGACTTTACCAGGTCTCATCACTCTAACATCGTGGTGAGGGAGGCCAGGAATCGGCTCGTCTTCCTATTAAGGAGATTTGGCATGGATTCCAGGATACTCCCCAACTTCTACAGATGCACTATCAAGAGTATCCTGTCTGAATGTGTCACCGCCTGTTATGGCAGCTGCACCACCCTTGACCACAAAGCACTTCAGAGGGTGATTAAAACAGCAGAGCGCATCCCAAGGTCTGACCTGCAGGATCTCTACACAGAGAGCTGTAGGAGGAGGAGCAAACAAATCATTACAGATCCCAGCCACCCATGTCATGGACTAATTACCAAGCTGCCGTCAGGCAAGAGGTACAGGAGTAATCTGTCCAAAACTAACAGGCTACAGGACAGTTTCTTTCCTCAGGCTGTAAATTCCATCCATAGTGCCATGCACACCTGTCACTTTATATCATACTCATCTGCCAATTATATCATGCACATCTGTCACTTTTACATTGCACTACAATTGTACAGCTCTAGTTATTATTATTGATGGGTGTTTTTGTATAGTGTCATTATTGATTGATTGTGTTACCTTTGAATTTTAATTTTATAATTACTGTTACCTTCAATCTTTTAAGTGCACGGCCGGGAGTAGAAAAACCAAGAATTTCATTGCCATAACTTGTTATTGCAAATGACAAATAAACCTTTAGAACTTTAAACTTTGAGTCTGTGATATAAATTGGTTACTTTCATTTTTGGTGTGACTATGAATCCAGCTCTCAATCGGTGGTGATTTTGTTTTCCATTGAACATTGTTATGTTATTTTGTTCTCAAAAAATTACACAATGTACAGTAAAGATTTTGATCTTTGATATATTTCCTTCATCAAGACCAAATTGGTGTTTTAAGTGTTCCCTTAATTTTTTTGAGCAGTAAATATGCAGACGGAAAAGTTTTCTTTAGTTAACTATAGCTCATAGTTATGTAATATCTACATATATGTTCTGTCTCTGAACGCAATTTCTCTGAATCATTTCAAAGCTGATTTAGTCATTAGCCTATTCATCTCAGAAGTAAAAAAATAAACATTTAGTAACTGGTTCTACCTTTTTCTGAACAGAATACTTTGAAATACATTAACTTCCAAACCAAACAAACATGTTTCTGTGGAACACGCACGGTTTTGGTGTAACCAAAAGATTTTGCACAAAAAATCTACTATTTACAGATGGGAGCTTGCTTTAGATGAGTTTTGTTCAAAGAATCAAACTCACCTGAACATGCTGCCAAATGAACACACTTCTATACAGTTTGTGGTGGTGACTTGAAAACATAGGCCAACGCTTTCAAGCACGCCCTTCGAAGCAGCGGCGGCGTCTCGCGGCTCCTTGGTGTATTTTTTGCCTCAGAATGGATCTGGTGAAGTGTTTACTCCCTACCCAATTTGTTTCTCAATCGTGAGCACCCATCCATATGCAGATCAGACACTTATTGTAATTCCCTTTCCTGATTCCATCTTGAAGAGTCGTTATTCTTTCTCAGCCTTTGTATGTGTACGATGGTTCAAGGCAAAGGGCTGTAGGGCTCAAACTGCTACAAATAGTAATAGGACAGCACTTTGGACATATCACATTACCCTGAGGACACTGAAACATGTTGTACACTATTGTGGCTTTGGGACTTTTTATTTTAAGTTTTTTACATTCTTCGTGGCCAAGGTGCTTATTAATAGACTGACAGCCTGATTTATTTGTCCTGCAGGCTCTTGCCCTGCAGAGTAGACAAGAGGTAAATGTCAATAATAATCAGTTTTTGTCAATGATCAATGTACGATTTTCGTTGAAAAGAGCATCATTAAGCTAAAACTCAAATACTGTAAGTAGTTGAATAAACTAGTTGTGTAATAAGGTGATTGTGTTCCTCTGATTTTATGTACACCATGTCCCATCTTTAATCCTTGTTATTTAGGTATAGATTGGCCTTCCCTAACTGTATGGGGACCCTTGAAGGCAATCATGTGGTCATCTTGGCACCACCCTGTTCAGGCACCAAGTATCAAAATGACAAGGAGACCTTCTCCATCTCTGTCCTCGCTGCGGTGCAGTGACACCGACAGGGGGGACCACTGTGAATGTTTTCCCAGGCCCAGGCCTAGGGAGGCTCATCTGATTGGGTTAGATGTAATTATTTATTAGTCAGTCAATGTTAGTATTCAGTACTACTGAGAAAGTTGCACAATTATTAAACAGAAGAATTGCATTGAAGGGATTCATGTTTTATCTCTTTGCTATTTTTTCTGCAAGGTGGGCTTTCCTCTTTGGGTGATTTTGTAAATTAGCATTTTACCTTGGATAATATGTTGTATACGTACCCTATAGGGAGCAACGTTCGTTTACTGTAAGAAACTAGAATGGCAGCTAGAGATCAGGATGACAAACTGAATTCCTTCCTTGTCAACTACCGCATACACTATGAAAATTGCAAAGAAGAAAAAGAAGACAGACCAACTCTCTATAGTTAGCTACCAGGAACCCTAATGTTAGCAAGGCTAAGAATAATGTTGAACTCTGAGTTAGCACTTCTGTGGAACAGGTAATTCTATTTTTCATATTATTTTTCGGAATATCAATCGGGTGTTGGTGCAGAACCATTTTTTTTTGCAAGTAATTGCAAAATGCTGTAAATGTTTATTTACATAAAAAAATAATTAAACAGCTCATTTGTTTAACTACAGTAGCTATCTGGCTAAAACATTTCTACCATGCAACCAAAACTAGGAGCACAGAAATGGAAGGACAAATGTAAAAAAGTGTATAGCAGTTAGGTAATGGCTGATTATGACTGAGTAGTTTATGAATTGAATCGATGTGACATAAAATTTCCTGTGCTGAAAATAGTTTTTGAATGGAGCCTTGTTATAAAT
Organism: Esox niger; assembly: GCA_016801105.1. NCBI lineage: Eukaryota > Metazoa > Chordata > Actinopteri > Esociformes > Esocidae > Esox > Esox niger. The sequence goes on along the minus strand of JACXGJ010013783.1, from coordinate 11,995 downwards.
AAAGACATTAAACAATAAAAAGTTTGTGTTTTGGACAATAATATCATTACTATGTATATATTTTGTGGCCTGTTGTTTGGGCCCAAAATGTTCAATTCTGTCCTGGGACCTTAGATTCCTGTCAGCATTCCTGCTGGTGTGGATGCCAACTACTGTTTCCAGCGGGTTGATGGAGGTTCCTATGGCAAAGCAAGTGATGGAACTCTGGGCAACTCTGTCTTTGGACAGGCTCTCCTAAGAAAGGCACACTGGGACTACCAGAGGACTCACCACTTGTTGCCAACACCGGTCACCATGTGTTGGTGGCGAATGAGGCCATTCCGCTTAAGACATACATAATGAGGCCTTACCCTGGACAGCAGTTACCAAGACCACACTGCATCTTCAGCTACCGTCTGTCTCGGGCCAAGATGGTGGTGGAGTCTGCATTTGGCATCCTTGCTTCCAGGTGGAGGATATACAGACGGGTGCTTGCATTGAAGCCAGATCATTTGGATGCACAACTGCATCAAGAAGACATCCCTGGGCTTAGCAGCACAGGCAGAACTGGACACAGCGACCTGCAGGATAAGAGATCATGCAGGTGCAAATAACGCTGGGAGAGGGGCACTGCAAGTGATGGAGAAGCTGACCAAGTACTTCTCTGTAGTTGGAGCTGTTCATTGGCAGTGATTCACAGCCATAACAAAGTCTCTGTTAGGAGCCATCCACATTCAGTAAAATATAAATTGAATATTCATGTCTGCTGTTTGGTTTATTAAAAATGATAAACCCATCATATCTATTCCACCTACAAGAGCTTTAGGCTGCTATACCGCATATAAATATATAGTGAATCATTTACATAAATGAATAGCTCTTCAAATTGGATTATGCCAATATAATTTATTAAAGCTTGTTATCCAACACCCCAAACTTGTATTCGCTCTACAAAACCTGTGAAAGGGTTGAAGGAAGTTACAGTATGATATCACTTGAAAGTCAGAAACCTAAAAAAGGAGGTAAAAACTGTATCTGGCTTACAAATAACATTGTGTAGTGTGTTACAAGGACAGTGCTCAAATACATTGTGTGGATATATTGTGAATGTTTGTGTTTTTGCTCATCAATCACTCACATGCAAACTCAAATGTCAGGAGGATGTGATGACTCTGAAAGACCACAGGGGAAGGAGAAAAATGTGAGGTTTAAAACTGCAAATGCATGCGTGAATATTTGGTATATGGTCTGTGTCTTTTCATCACTCAAATTCAAACTCATTATAAAAGACCTTTGGGGGACAAACTCTGAAAGACAACAGAGAGAGTTTGTAATATGTTTCAATGCAAGAAGTTGTTGATGAATTGTGTACATGTGAATGTTGTGTATGTGTGTGTGTAACACTTAAATTTACTCGGTCTTAAAAACATTTTAACATGAGGATGGAACCCCTGGGTTGACTGAAACGAGAGAGAACATTTATCATGTTTGTAAGAAAAAATAACATGCACATGCTCACAGCATTAAAATAACTCTAAATACAAACATTTTAGTAAAAATTGTATTCCATCTTGTACTTTGAGAACTCACAATTAAACTCTGCCTCAAAAATCATTTTCTGTATTTTAATCTTTGCTACTGCACTTTGATGTGGGGTTAGCCTATTAATAGTGGGCACAATACTCCTAGGAAAAAGGCTGTTTTCACCATCAGGCAGTGTAACTTGTGCATGTGGCGGGCAACTGGCCACAAAATCAGATTCACCTGCAGCAATGAGCCTGGACATGGGGCAGGTGGGAACATGAGACTGGTGTTTCCTTATTTTAGCAGGGGGCCCAGGGAAGATCTCAGCAGTAGTAGGGGTTGTATGGGGTACAGTGATGGGCTCAGGGTTTCCTGGGTATACAGGAATGTGCTCAGGGTTGAAAACAATAGAGGTCTCTCCCTCATTCTCTCCCTGGTAAATTTGCTGATTGTTGTGCCTTTCTGGTTCTCCCGTCTTCCTGTGCCTGGCTAGCTGAGGGCAACACCATGTTACCACTTATCACACAAGACCATATGTATGGGTTCATAACCACGGTTGTTGTTGACTTCCCACCATCCCACTCCTGTGCCTATCCTTCTTGTTTTTTCTTTTATATAGTGGTCTCATAAAGACCTCCACCTCTTCCTAACTTTTTCCTCTATCACAGTAGAAGACACAGGTCTATTATTACCTATGATAACAAGAGATTGTATTCCTCTGCCTGCTTGTCTCTATACATCAAGCTAGCAGAGTAAAATGATTTTACTGCATTGGAAACTGCATTGGATACACTGCCTGATCTGTCTTTTAATGTGTGTCCCATAAAAGGATGAAGTCTCCAATAGGTTTTAATGCTGTATGTTAGATACAAACAGAACTCACCATACACATCAGAACACAAAGTGACTTGGAAAAATGACTGACAAATGAGAGGAGCAGAGGAGCATCATTTAAACACATACTAATGACCTAATTGGGACCTGGTGTGAGAGACAATTGGAGACAAGACAAATGAAGGGGACCGGGATGAGTTCATGGAGATTGGAAAGATGCAAAACGCGGGAGATGGCGGCGCAGTCCGTCACCTCAACTGGATGTCTAGCAACTGCACCTTTTTGTTTCCTATCCAAAAGAGTCAAAAAGGAAGGTTTTGAGTGAGGAAAAGAAGGGTTAATATTAAGAGACCACTTCAAATGGAATGTTTCTGTTCTTCACTCAAAACTTTCCTTTTCAACTTTTTTGGAAAGGAAACAAAAAGGTGCAGTGGTCTCCTATTTCCTTCCAGAGCTGTATGTAAATGTGTGAATGCTGCTTTGTTTGTTTTCATTGATTTAGCCAAGGTGAGGTAATTTGAAGTTTGGAATCAGCCTGTCTGGGTGGGATCAATAGTGAAGCTTGTATTAGTTCTTGAAATCCATCTTTAACAGAAGCTCCTAGCATACCTTTGTGCTATAGTGTCATAAAAACGTATGGTATAAGTAGTACACTGTTAGGCTAGTTGGGAGAACGTTGAATTTTGTTGGTATGTAACCATGTTTTGTATTGTAACTTTATTACTTGACTGGAATAAATTGTATTACTTTGGAATAAAGATAACTAAGGCACTCCCCATTCATGTTTATACTGATAATTACACATGAGTAAGTCTAAGCAACCACACTTGGTATCACTGAGTCCTGGATTTCGAAACAGTCTGTTTAGGCAAAGGAACACATGCCATGTAACTGCAGGGTCCGTGTTAAACGACCTACGCCTTATGGGTGCTTATGATAACTGATACAGGCATACACGCATACGTAAATCAAACTAACCAGACTGGTCATCTCTGAGTTCCTTGTTGCTACACAATTGCTTGTTTTCCGGACTTGATCAGCAGCATTCAGGATAATGTACAGTGAAAAAAAGATCTCAGCTTGTTACCTGTTTAAAAAAGACACCTGTCCACAGAAGCAATCAATCAAAGCTGCCTATGACCCCAAGAACACCTTCCCCACTGTCAAACCTGGAGGTGGAAGCATTGCTCTGGGGTGTTTTTCTGCTACGGGGGCTGGACAACTTCACCGCATTAAAGGGACAATGGATGGGGCCATGTACCACCAAATCTTGGGTGATAATATCTTTCCCTCAGCCAGGACATTGAAATGGGTCGTGGATGGGTATTCCAGCATGACAATGACCCAAAACACATTGCCAAGGCAACAAAGGAGTTGCTCAAGAAGAAGCACATTAATGTCCTGGAGGGGCCTAGCCCGTCTCCAGACCTTAATCCCATAGACGATCTGTGGAGGGAGCTGAAGGTTCGAGTTGCCTAACGTCAGCTTCGAAAACTTAATGACTTGGAGAAGAACTGCAGAGAGGAGTGGGACAAAATCCCTCCGGAGATGTGTAGAAACCTGGTGGCCAACTACAAGAAACATCTGACCGTTGTGATTGCCAACAAGTGTTTTGCCACCAAGTACAAAGTAATGTTTTGCAGAGGGGTCGAATACATATTTCCATTAAAATGCAAATCAGTTTACAATATTTTTTACATGCGTTTTTTTCGGGATTTTATTTGCCGTTCAAATAAACCTACCATTAAAATTATAGACTTATAATTTCTTTGTCAGTTGGCAATTGTACAAAATCAGCAGGGGATAAAATACTTTTTTCCCTCACTGTAGGCTGTGAAACATGATTTTTAAATGTTTGGCTTTTGACAAGAGATTAGTTACCTTTTCTAAGTATGTTCCAAAAAAGTTGAAAAGGAAAGTTTGGAGTGAGGAACAGAAGATTTCAATTTGCAGTGTTCTCTTTATTTTAACCCTTCGGTTCCTCACTCAAAACCTTCCCTTTTGCCTTTTTTGGAAAGGAAAGAAAAAGTTGCAGTGGTCTCTTAATTTTGTACCGGAGCTGTATATTATAAAATCTCTAATGGCATGCAATGGTAATTAAAACTGGGGAAAGAGCGGAATAATGGATGGTTGGAAAAAATGACTACGTCTAATCAGGATAAACTTTTGGTAAGTGAAATTTTAGATAAATATGATTTTTAGTCAAACTTTTTCTGTAATTAAAACCTACTCACAAAGCTGCTAAGACCAACTTTACTAAGGAATGGGAAGAAGTCTTAAGCCAAAAGAAGGGGCGGGGTTGACCCCGTTGCTAGGGATGATGTCATGTTTCACATACAAACCTACTTACTATGCCCACAGTGATTGCCTGCAGAGGCGGCGCTACCATTAGGCAAAGCAGGCAGCCACCTAGGGCCCCTGAATGCCTGTGGCCCCAGTGAAAATTCCTAATAAAATATACAAAAATATTGAATATAATACATTATGTTATTTTTCATATATATGTGTCTCCCAAACATGTAAACAAATTATATCATGCATTCCATTAAATTATTCATGTGTCAGACGAACCCAAACCTCCCTATTTTTCCACAGCCCAGGAGTGCAAAATTTGCTAGGTGGCTAAGTCTGTTGGCCTACAGTAAGAGAGATGGATAGGACACTTGGGAAAAGATTAAACGATTATATGTTAGCGGTGCAGCAAAAAGACGGAAGGAGGAAAAAAAACATTATTGCAACCCTCCCAAAAGTGACCTTTTTTCCCTCTGTCAACAATGTTAGCAATAGTAGTAGTTTAGTGGCTGCTAGTACTACAGATGTGAATAGCTTATTCCTGAAGACCATTTTACATAGACCGGCTATGAAGAAATCACTATGGACCAGCATCACGAATGGACACCACCAGAGACAAGACATTAAAGAGGGAGAGAGAGAAATAAACACAACCAGAGACAAGACATTGAACTTGAAGAGGGAAAGAGAGAGAGAAAAACTGAACCAGAAACAGAACATCAAAGAGGGGGAGAGAAAAAGAGAACATTACACTTGAACAACATGACTAGGTGCTTCACTGTAGTTAAACAATATGACTAGATGCTTCACTGTAGTTGAATAACATGTCTTACTGTAGTTGTCGCTGATATGGTAGCATATGTCCTTAATTAAATAATTGTTCAACTTGTTGATTTATTCTCTTCAGAAAGGAGCAGCAATTCAAGTGTCTTAGGAAGCGGCATTTCCAATCATCCATAAAGAAATAAGTTATGTTTATATTGTTGTTGGTATGGCTCAGAAGGTAAAGAAATACATTACATCGAGGGAAAAAAAGTATTTGATCTCCTGCAGATTTTTTACATTTCCCCACTGACACAGAAATGATCAGTCTATAATTTTAATGGTAGGTTTATATGAACAGTGAGACACAGAATAACAAATAAAAACCCCAAGGAAAAAAGAAACATGAATGTTAAACATTTTATACATGGATTTGCATTTAAATGAGGGAAAAAAGTATATTATCCCTTCTCAATCCGAAAGATTTCTGGCTCCCATGTCTTTTATAAAAGTAACGAGCTGAGATAACAAGCTCTTAAATGGAGTGCTCCTAACCTCTTGTTACCTGTATAAAAGACATCTGTCAACAAAAGTAATCAATCAGTCAGATTCCAAACTGTCACCATCGCCAAGACCAAAGAGCTGTTCAAGGATGTCAGGGACAAGACTGTAGATTTACACAAGGCTGGAATGGGCTAAAGGACCATCGCCAAGCAGCATGGTGCGATTATTCGCAAATGGAAGAAACTAAAGAACTATCAATCTACCTCGGTCTGGGGCTCTATGCAAGATCTCACCTCGTGGAGTTGCAATGATCATGAGAATGGTGAGGAATCAGCCCAGAACTACATGGGAGGATCTTGTCAATGATCTCAAGGCAGCTGGAATCACAGTCACCCTGAGCATGTTGTGTTACGTTGAGGATATGTTGAGTCGTTAGTATGATGCATGACGCATGATAGGGACAACAGGGGGCTTTGATTGTTTCGCGGAATTGTTGGGAATTAATTATGCATTTCATTAATATGTCAAGTTAGGTGTGTTTCTGTTGGTCACAGATTAGACTGATAGTAATCTGATACTTGATGAGTACAGTAAAGATCATCATGGTCGCCAGGACTGCAATGACATACAGTTATGTGTCAGGGCAAGCTGTGTCCACTGCATCTTATTTTCATTTAATTTAAGGAATAATAAAGCCTCATAGGCCAGATAATCCTTTTTATTATTTTTCTTTATTGTTTATAACAGAAGTGTTTGGACCTTTTCAGCTCATTATGAATTGGACTATACTTCTATTTTGCTAGATTTATTAACATGTAATTATTATTTGTTACATGTCTCAAGGGGGACTGAGATATTGAGCATGAAAAGTAATTTAATTAAGCTTGATACAATGTATGAGAGTACTTTCCATCTCTGTACGAAGGACACTAGGTAGGAAACACCCTGTCCATACCACCTGCTAGGAACCATGTATGTGACATAGGACTCTCTGAATAGACCCTTAAGTCATAGGTTGGAAAATCCCATACATGGATATTTTATCTCTTAAACAATTTTTTTATAACAGTCTGTGTAATCGTTGTCTATCAACACTGACCACCTCCTATCTGTCCTGGCACAAAAGACAGTGTTAACTTTGTAATCATTGGAGAGAAAATGAAAGAACTATGGAAGGTTAACATTTTGGACACATTCTGAATAAAGGCTCTCCTGTGTCTTGTTTGTATAAAATACTTTTTTGGTTTTGAAAAAAACACATCTAGTGCAGCTTCAAATCTATAAAAGTTAGTTTTTTTAAATCTGTCTTTTTTGCTCCTAGTTTGCTGAAGTGAAACATTTATTCTATTTGTCATTAGTAAAGTAAATGACAAATGAACCCCTCTATCCTCAGCACCCCATTTGCGTGTTCATGCATGCCTCTGCCATTTTGACAAGTGTCCCAAAGCTGAGGGAGCAAAAATGAACAGGGGTGCAGGGGCAAATTAGATCCAACTATGGCCCCTTCAAGCAAGTGTACACCAACACAGTGTCCACTAGCAACTAGCTAACGAAGTGGAAACTCCTAAATTGTTGTGTTATTTTTGAGCTTGTGAAATTACACACAAAAAAATAGATAGGTGTGCCTAATGATATGATAAGTGCAATTGTTTACATCTGATTTAGAGACAAAAAATGTAATGTCGTAGATGCTAAATTAGAGGGATTTGTAAAGAAACATAAATTGTTGCTTGATTTATTAAGTAACAGTAGACCATAAATTCCATTGTTTATGTCTAGAGTGTTTCCTGAGGTGTTCATTAACTCTGAGGATGACTCTGTGGAAGTCACCCCACGGGACTCGCACTCCAAGCAATAATCAGGACATAGGTGCCTGTTTGAGATTCATGTAGTTGGTCTGAATCACTGCTTCAATTCTTTGTTAATAGTAGTAACATTTCTAATTTAAACCGTCTATATACCTTATATAATGTATTCTGAAATGTTCCTTAAATTAATAAATGAAGTTAATCTATTCCCATGTCATTCAATTCTCAGACCCATTCTTGCTATTGACTCATTGATTTATAGTGGTTACTTCCATATTCCGATTCATTCCTTAGTCCTTGGCCGGCGCCGTTCCGCACATAACAATTCTTTGTTCTGTATTGTTTTTCAGTTTCTTTGTTCTTTTTGTCTTGTTAGTGTAATGCTTTCCCCTGTATCTAGTTTCCCTCCTTGTTGTCCCTATTTAAGTTCCTCCTGCCCTAGTGTTCCTGGTCTGTCATTGTTGCTGTGGCTTTAGCATGAAGTTCTGTTTGATGCTCCTGGATGTACCTTGAGTTACTAGGAATAAACAAACATTTATTTCTGAACCTGTGCGGCTGTGACCTGCGGCAGTTAATTACTTAGCAGTCTTACACAGGAAAATATCTACCACACACACTGGCAAAGCATGTTAACGCCGGGCCGGGGTGCAAGCTGCACTTACACACATTACGATGCGATATATGCACATGTGAAGCCAATCCTTCTGTATATTACCATTTGTGGAACTGGATTTTGACCCGTTTTAAAATAATTCCAAATACTCAAATAATTAATGTAACAAATTAATGTAATATATAAAGAGAGTATTACAATTACATTACAAGTATTCATGGTAAAAATTCTCTGGAGATTGAAGATATTTGCCAGAGCAAAGAGGCAGCAGGAATGGTAAATGCAAGAGAGAGCTGTGGGGGATGGTTTACTGATCTAAGAACAACAAAATAGAATCTTGAAGAATAGAGCCCTTATCATTAAGGGACACATTCCAAACTGTTCTAGGGCCATCTCATCTGACAGAGTGGTGTTATCTTGAAAAACAAGCAATAGCAAGCAAACCTTTTGTCTCAGCATTCACACCTTAAAGAAACATCTGTTAACTGCATTTCAATGATTGCCTCCTAGGACAGAAATGAAGTACATATTTATACATGCCTCTAAAAAATATGAATTGACAATGTAAATAAACAGAACTGACATTTTCTGGTTCCTCCACCCTCACAGCGGACGACTGAGTAAGATAACCACATAGAACAACACAACATAAAATAAAAATGAAAAAAACTAATCTTGTAGAGGCCAAGCACGGGCAGCCCACCCACCATGGGTCCTGGTGCAACGGTACCCCCTGCAACCCCGATAGCTACACCAGTGACTACACATCTGTGGTGACTCTGTAAAAATAACCTGCACCACAAGTGATTCTGGGGCAACATCTGTAATGCAAGTAGTGCTGTTTCCCTTTATGGTGGGCACCAGGTTGCCTAGCAATTAGAGCGTCTCCAAATGGAGAAGGCCTCACTGGCATGGAAAAAAAGACTGGAATGCTTATCACTATCACGTAGGCAAGTGCAGCATAAATTACAAAGAAATGTATGGCGGAATAGAGGAACCGCCCATAGATGTCATGCTTACACCTTCCATTGATAACATTAAATGCATTCACATAGAAGCCATTTGCAATAGTCAATAGCCAAAAGGAATATATTCATGGGTTAATTAAGCTTTTTAATTACATTATTCAATAGGGTTTACTATAATCAGCAGAGCTTCATTGAATTATTTTTAACTTCAATAGTGTAATGTTAAGCTGCTGTATGAGGTGCTGTAGTCTTTTGACTTTAAAAAGCAAAAAGCAGTCACCCGTGGGCAGCATGTGACTGAGTGCTATATCAGCACTTATAAATGATCATCAGATCATGGGAACTCAATTACTGGCTCCCATTTTAGTGTCAGTGTAAGATGTAAGAGGTCAGTCTAGCATTCCAATTTTTTTTTCATTTCAACAAAATAATTTTAAAAGGTCCACCTTTCTTTTGATAAACATTGAATATATGCACAATTGAAAGACGAGTCTTGCGCCCGGCCAGCATGGTGCGCTGGTAAGAACCTGGCCCTCTATGCAAAGAAAACCAAGGAACTCATTGTGAATTACATGATGTCTAAAGGCTGAAGCCATGCCCCAGTCATCAATAACGGTACTGAGGTAAAGCTTGTGTCCAGCTTCAAGATTCCTGGGTGTCCACATCTCTAAGGACCTCTGCTGGACCTTCAACACCTCAGCCTAGTCAAAAAGACCCAGCAGTGCCTGTACTTCTACAGGAGGCTGAAGAAGGTCCCTCTCCTCCAAGATCCTTGTGAACTTTTACCATTCTTAGCAGCTGCTCCATAGCCAACCTGAAGTCCCTGCAACAAGTGGTGAAATCCACCCAGCACATCACAAGTGCCCAGCTTCCTGCCGTGCAGGATCATCAGGGGCCCTTCACACCCATGCCACCAGCTGTTTGCCCTCCTGCCATCAAGCAGGTGGTACAGATCCCGCACCAGCAGGCACAGGAGGAATTTCCTCCCTTCACCGTAACCCTGCTTAACTCTGTGACCCATCACTCACCATACCCCCCGCCTCTTTGGGACCTTTCTGCACTACTCCCATGTACTACACTGCCTTGTTATGCCTGATAATGGACGTTTTCAGTTGTTACAGGTACGTGTCTATCTCAGGAACCTCACCACAAATATCTCTACATTTCAGTTGGACATACATCTTAAAATTCAATTTGCCTCTTTGCACATGTATAATTGCCATTGTGCTTGCATTCTAACATTTGTTACTGTACACTATGACAACTAGTTTGTGAATTCAGGATTGTGAATTAAGTTAATAAAATGAGTGCATTGGACCTAAAGCTTGCTTGGGGTTCATAGGACAAGCATCGTTGGTATAAGCGTAGCTGCACTCCCCTGCTAGAACCTCTAAAGAAACTGAAGTCCAAACATAGAAACGTCAAGCTCCAAGACTTCAGACACATCCATATGAGGCACTGCCCGTTAAGGAGGGAAATATGTACTCTTCTAGACTGGGTCTCCAACACGACAACTAGTTCTCGACTGTGGACTCATTAAAACACCAAGACATTTTTTTAATTTGGCCTCAAAGCTTGCTTGGGGTTCATAGGACAAGCATCGTTGGTATAAGCGTAGCTGCACTCCCCTGCTAGAACCTCCAAAGAAACTGAAGGCCAAACATTGACTAGCAAGCTCTAAGACTTCAAGCACATCTATATGAGGCAATGCCCGTTGAGCCGGATGGACATATATATATACTTCTGGACTGGTTCTACACTATGACAACTAGATCAGGTAAACACATAATGTTTGCATGAAAATAAATTTGTAGTATGGGAGAATAAGGTAAACCCTTCTAATGCTACTGAGTGGACCGGTAGGAGAATTAATGCAAAGTGAAAATTTACAATGAGGGAAAAAAGTATTTGATCCCCTGCTGATTTTGTACATTTGCCCACAGACAAAGGAATTATCATTCTATAATTTTGATTGCAGGTTTATTTTCTTGTTTCATAGTACAATGAAATCATATTGCTTATTCTAAGTTGAACCCAGTAATTTAGTAATGCCATTATGTGTAACAGCTCCGCTCACTTATACAGGATGTGCCTACAACAGATAGCTATAGTTTTGGCTAAACTTCTTAAGGGCTGTAAACATCTTGTTATCTTGTTAAGTCGAAGGTTGCAGAGAAGCTGGTGAGACATGTAGACTACACTGTGGGCTGTACCGAATGTATATAGGCCAGAGCTCAACCTTCAACAGAGCGCTTTAGACCTGACTCTTTTGAGTGTGCTGTTAACTGCTCCAGGTCTATAAATCTTGAATAAAGCTTTACTCGTGACAAGAATCAACAGACTCTGTGCCTTTCCCATTTTGTGATTTCCACAACAAGAAACAGAAAAACTACAAAAAAATTATCAAAAACATATGTAAAAAAGTATTTGATGCTCTCTCAAACAGAACGTTTTCTGGCTCACAGGGGTCTTATACAGGTGAAGAAAGACACCTGTCCACAGAAGCAATCAATCTGTCAGCTCCTTGGGCAGACGGAGACGAAGCAAGAGACGAAGTCTGTAGGTTTTGTATATTCATATATTTAATGTTCTGAGCTGACTAACGCTCAATGTAGAGACAATAACACGCAAAGACAGGGGGAACAGAGGATACATATATACTTGGAATGGTAATGACTAGATGAGAAACAGGTGCGCTAAACAGGACAACA
>JACXGJ010013782.1:0-15751 GCA_016801105.1 Esox niger | reverse complement strand
AGAGAAATACACTGTTAATACTCAACATAATTGTGGTTCTGACTCACGCTACAAACAAACCACACTAAAGATGGTAATTACTTCTTTCCCATCTGTCCTTCGTGTTCCTTCAAAGACGTAGCCACAGCCTCCTTGTCCCAGCATACGGCCCACGCTGTAGAGTGAGCGGAAACACACTGCAACACAAATATCACAGTGGAGGACATAACTCAGAACCTTCCTGTTAGTGCACAATTTTTCAGACTATTCAAGTTTTGGGAGACTTCCCTGAGCACAAGAACCAGATCTACAATAGAACAGCCATTTTCAATCAAATACAACCAGTCAGTTCTGAGGTTCTAGAGGTATTTACGTTTCATGACTGATTGACCATTGTCTGCACTCATCTCATTAGAATACTGTAAAACTACAAAAATCTATGATAGGTTATAACCAATATGCCTGACCTCCACGTTGCGGGTAACGCCGGATTTTGGCCTTGCATAGAGAGCACAGGTCAGAACAGCCGGAGTCGGCCTGCTCGCTACTAGCGGATGAGTCAGAGGAGTTTGCTGTGTCCAATGAACTTCCTGATGGAGTGGCCACCTTAATCTTCTTAGAAGACCTGCTGTCTGTATCCAAATCCTGGAAAACAGTCTTCCTTTTCCTTTTGGCCAAGTCAGAATCAGCCACCTGACTGCTAACCTGACTTGCCTGAGGACTGGGTGGTTCAGGATTCACAAATGCAACGCTTTTGGCTTTTAACCGTTTCTTTGCAGGTCCCTTTCCTCCATCCCCATTAATTCTGCACCTCTTCATTCTCTGCAAATCTTTTAAAAAAAATAAGTATGTGATTATGGGGGATGTAACTTCTAGGGGTTGTAAATGCTAAGGTACCAAAACAAAATAAACAATCTTCTGTCCAGCACAGAGCCCCAACCATCCAGAATATTGTTTGAAGTAATAACATTTCGTGAGTAATAGTTTTGCCTGTCACAATTATTTCATAATTTCCAGATCTAGGTGATCTGAGCCAGGTTGCTAATCTTTTTGCACAATAATTTGATTCCAAAATCATATTTTCAATCTGACTAAGGGACTTTTACCGCAATGTTAGAAACTTCCCAATAAATATCATGCAAATGGATGTCCGTTTCCTTCAGTTGGGATTTCTAGACCAGGGATACAGAACAGCGTTTGACAGCTCTGCAGAAGGTTATAGGCGCAGATCTTTTACTGAAACGTATTAACTTCTCAGTATTTTTAAACATAGTTTAGAACTGTTTTGCAATGCAGCCTTACGTAATTTCGTAACATTATTATTTACTAGACAGACGCGTTTGAGTCGCCTATTCGTCGCATCAAGTCTGATCAAAAACAAAAAACACTGAAGTGTGTTTAAAATGTTTTACTAATATTGATTAGGAATTTTGTAATTCCATCCATATTTTCTAATAACATAATCCGCAAGAAAATGCATGAGTATATGTTGTCCCATTTCATATTAACGTTTGAAAATCAAATTAACCATAAATGTTGAACTGAATTCATCAACGGAACCTCGATACACGTTTTGCTATGCTAGGAAGGCCATATGGGTCGTTTTGAACGAATATTGGGAAACGGATAGCATATCAGAAGAGCAGAATCTATCAAAATATTTCTAAAATTAAGATACCAATAATAAAACGATTTAAATGAATATAATTAACTAATTCAAATAAGAATAAAAAATAATATGGGCCTAAACGCTTCAGAAGATATAGCCGCATCATATATAAACCGCACCAATGCAAAACTTAAAGCCGTGAAAACATTTTTTGTCGTATACTTTTTTACGCATATTTCAGCTTCACGAACAAAGATCGGGGGTCTATTTATCGTTAGCTATTTGTTTGTACTTCACAGAAAATAAAGAAATGCATTGAACAATTTGCTTATTTCTAGTAGGTAATGAAAGCGTGTTTAAAACAGCAAAATAAAAGTGACATTTGGCACAAAATAGGCAAAGTTGTTGTAGTTTAAAAGTATTTAGGCTGACATCAGTCTTCAATATCATGTTGGAATTAATTGGTTTCCCTGCAATCACGGACATCATTTGTACAGGCTGCTGCGCACTTATCTAAAGCAGCTGGGCAACATGTTTCCTAAACCAATTATACACCGTCGAAAATCACGGAGGAAAGAACAACTTCCCTCACCGACAAACATTTCACTGATCACAGTAGAATGTAATACGATATGCATAAAATTACTATACAGTCCAAATCCTTTCAATAAATGCTCCCTAATATCCAAAGTTGCCTCTCAAAAATGTCTATCCTTTCTATGGGACACCCGGTCACACAGTTCACGGGTCCAAATGCATTCAAATGATGCTAATCAGACTGTATTCGTTTATAATGGTTAGATTAATTTGTAATTTATGTACATACATAGAAAGTTATATTTTAAACGCAAATGTTGAATAGCAATATTTTTCACAAACTAATTCATTTTAAATTCACTGTGGCAAACTGACTTGAAAAAATACAAATCATTTTTATGAAATAGCCATTTCGGAGCCAAAAGTGCAATCTTTTTGGTGAGCTGAACTGAACGAGTCGGCTCTCGGAAAAAAGACGAAATCAGAATTAGCTGGGCTAATTCAAATAACAGCTACAGGCCAAATCTTAGCAGCAGAGCGATAGGTGAAAAGTCACAATGAGCAGGGAAATTGCGGTTTGCGGTTGCAATTTGTGAAGACCAATAAGTAACAACATTGAGTTAGTGGTGGTTCCAAATCCGAACAACTGCACCGCTCTGAGCGTTTTTTGTTTTTAAGCCAAATGAAAGGCGAGCCCAATTATTTGGAGGAGGCGATTTGTCGTATTTGCTCTTGAAAGGTGGCGCTATAAAGCGCGAACGCAATAAATCTGAAGAGCTATCTCTGGATCCATCACGTGTATTTTTACAATATTAAGCTAACACTATTACGGTGGCACACAATTCACAATTTAAACAACTGACGAGTTAATAGCAAATATGTGGGACAAGAGTCAAATAAAGTAATAATCGTGACAGCCCTAAAGACAATAAAACAATTTAAATGTGCTCATCATGGAAATAAATGCATTCTATAGCTGGGGCTACATGTGGTTTTGGGGCAGAATATCTAACTAATCAATAACAACATCGCAATCATTTTCACACGTTGTTCACACCATTTAGTTTCAAATGAATTCTTAATACTTTAGGTGTTAAGCACAGATAACGTATTTTACGAATATTTTATGTCCAGTAAATTTTAACCAGGTTCACTCTCAGAAAAGAGGCAGAGAGAAAGTTCTCATAAAAATCCAAAACATTTTCCAAGAGTGTTTTAACCCAAGTCTGATTAGAATAAAATATACGACCTACCAGTAGAAGTGAATATAATACCTCTTCTGTATCTCCCAGTGCGTGTTTGAATGATTTGTCCCGACCTCCCCTTATATCAAAGAAACATGACGTCATCTGTCCTTTATTGATCAAATATGATGTCACAAAGCCCACTCCGATTATGGGCGTGGCTTAACATGTTCCGTAGCACTTTAAAATGTCAACGGACACCCAGCGTGACTTTTAAGGCATGTTATGTTAATTACCGCTGACCAAGGGCGAAATAGTGAGTCACACATGGATTTAGTATAAAATAAGTAATATTTTGACTAGACTATGGTAATTATTTGCTATTTGAAATCTACACTCTTTATGAGAATGAACCTAAGACATGCTTAAGGATGTCATGAATAGCCTTTAACCTTTTCAGACGTCAATTTTATCTTTCTCTGTGTATATGGCACACAGCCAGTTTTTTTAGCATTCTCAAAGCACTCAAGCTTCTTTCTACCTGTGATGAAGAAGCAGGAACTACTACTAAAGTGTCAGCAGGATGTCCACTTGCTCGTGCAGACTCCTGACCTCAGGCACCATTGTCTTCAGTAGATCTACCGCATCCCCACAGCAACTGTAATGGTCGTTTGACTTGAGTATCGCCAGCTGCACCTTTAATTCCATTTTACATCCTATTTTGTAGTTTTTAATTCATCACACACCTCGGTACCCACTCTATTGCCCCCTTCATTTCTCGGACACTCCACTGCCACTGATTCTGCTAAATCAGTCAAATATAACAGTCAAATAATCAAGAAAGGTTTCTTCGCATTAGTAGATCTGACCTCTAATGCCTAGGTTGTCTCCTGTAGTACTGAACACACAAAGTGCAAATATCTGTCTTTTGGAACATAATAACAATAAACTAAATAAGTTATTCAACTGAACTGTAAATAAACTGTTGACCATAAGTCTATACAACAGGTAAGCTTTCTCTTTCATTTTACAGTGGTGACCCTGTGTTCGTTTAAAGTGCTGTTCTGGGTTGTTCAGTTATGTTTCATTAGGGAGCAGGGCCTTACAGTTAGGTGGAGCGGTTTTACCGGGTGGCACGTCCCGCAGCGAGGGGGGCATCTCTGGCAGCTTGGGGACCACAGGGGTGTGTTTATAAGGTGGGGTTTGGCAGGCATCTCGCTCTCTTTTGGCTCCACTCCTGTGTGTGTGACAGACAGCTACAGGACACTCAAGGGAAAGGGCGAGGAAATAAAATATGTTTTCATTGTTCTGGTGGGGCGCACGATGGCTGGCAACTTCTGCCATGTACCAGTGACGGTGGAGGGGATGGCGTGTCCTGCCTTGGTGGACACCGGGTCCACTGTGACGATTGTGTGGCCGGACATTGTTTCTGGGTGGTTGGCTTGGGAACCGACTGCAGTGCAACTACAAACTGTTACCAGTGAGACTGCTCCTATGTTGGGTAAACAATTGTCACTGACTGTCATGGCACCACAGTAAAACACCTAGTGTGGGTAGCTAGTGTCCAGGACCCCTGTATCCTGGGCTTGGACATCCTCAGAGACACTGGCTACCAATTGGATCAAGAAACAGGCACCATGAGCTTTGGGGTAGGGCCTGACGTCAAAATGTCTACACCAGGGAATCTGTTTAGTCGGGGGTGGCTGCCATTCTTTATCATCTACGGAAACTCAGTCAGACAACGCCACACGCGTCCATCAGCTGCCCCCAGCGAACCCCAATGTCTCACCTAGGGACAGCACCAAAACTTCACCAGCCATGCCATCATCTCTGCCCCCGCCTCTACAGGCCGTAGGGGGGTTGATTCCTCCCTGGAAGCGGAGGAGGTCTGTCGGAAGATCAGTGAGGACCTCAACTCAGAACAACAACAGACATTTTCGTGTGCAGTGAACCGGATGTGGGCTGTACTCATCTGGTGCAACATGAGATTAACACTGGCGATGCTCAACTGGTGAAGATTTGCCCCGTCTCTTAGCACTGGTGAGACAGGAAGCAGCGGACAGAGCCGTAGAGGAGATGGAGCAGGCCGACTTTATTGAGCCGTCCAACAGCCCATGGTCAGCCCCAGTGGTGATGGTACCTAAGAAAGGGGGAAAACTAAAATTCAGTGACGACTACAGGGGGCTCAACGCAGTGACGTGGAAGGACTCTTACCCATTTCCCGTGTGGACGAGTGACTCTACCTGGTGAGGGGGTCCTCCTGGATTTCATCCCTTGACCTGTGCAGTGGCTACTGGCAGGAACCTTTCGCTCCGGAAGCAAGGGCCAAAATCGTGTTTTCTACTCACCGTGGCCACTAGCAGTTCAAGGTGTTGTGTTTTGGACTCTGCAACGCATCAGCCAAATATGAATGCCTCGTGGACCGTGTGCTGTTGGACGTCCCCAGCCAATAGTGTCTGGTGTATGTGGATGACATTCTCGCCAATGGGACCTCCTTCGAAGGGACACTGGGCGGGGCTAAAGATGCACCTGGAGAAATGTGACAAGAGGTCATGTTCCTGTGGCATCGCGTAAGGGAGAAGGGCATCAGCACCATGCCCGACAAAGTGGGAGCTGTCAGAGATTGGCCTGTCCCAACGACAAAGCAGCAGGTCAAGAGCTTCCTGGGGCTGGCCTCCTACTAGGGTTGCACGATATTGGAATAACTGACATTGCAATATTTAGTTTTTCTGCAATATATATTGCGATATGCAAAAACAATGGATGTCTTCAGAAAGAGCTTTAGCTATCAACCTGACAGTCTGTATCCTTCATTCTTCCCCAGTCCCATCCACTACAATTAAAATGTATGGAACTTATGAAAATGTTTATATTTCAGAATAGGTTGCTAGGTAATAATATGTAACAGTAATAGTATAGCAATAGCAACAGTGGTCAAATAGAATACGCAATTGTGCATAACTTACCAACTGCAAAATGCAGTCTGTGGCCAAAGCACTGCAAACAGGAATTTGACTTCATGAAACATGCCCTGGCTGAGGCCCCCGTCCTCGCAGCCCTTGACCTGTCACAGCCGTTTGTACTCCACAACGATGCCAGCGACATAGGCCTGGGAGTTTGTAAGCAGACAAAATACTAAAACAGAGAATTAACATTAAAAGTCATGGCTTTTCAAAGGGATATCACAGAGACGAGCAACAGACACCTTTTCTTATTGGCTATTGCCCAAAGCTGACTGGCGAAACTCGGGTAAAAATAGACATAGAGGGGAGGTCTATTTTCCTGTGCCACTCACCAGTGTCAGGATTGTCGTGGGGAGGCCCGTATATTCATGGGCTTGGTGGTCGGAATTGGTACTGGAAGATTTGCACCTGGTTTAAACTGAGTGTAGATATCATCACAAATATATAAATAAAAAGACGTGGACGCGAGAGCGCCCTCCACCTGTCCTTATTTACATATGACACTTGTTAGTTTGTGGGTGTGGTGATAATCCATATATAAATTAACAGCTTTCTGCACAAATTATAGCCTAAAGGTGCTAATTAACCATTCGTCATCCTCAAGATAATCAGCAGGGTCACCGAATGCCATGTCGTGTCTCAGCTCAGCACCGTACGTGGTCCTTAAGAAGAACAGATTCTGCCATTATTAGTGTAAAAGCTTAACCCACAACCACTGATTCATTTATACTCTCACTAGTAAATGTAAGACCTGATACCTAATCAAGATGCCAGCCAACAAAATTACCACCGTTAATGATCTTCACATCCACACTATATAGGCATGAGTGACTTAGGAAAAGCAAGCCATGCAAGTTTCTTTGTTAATTCCTTGTCACTGGACAATCCCGAAAAAGGGAATAGTTTAGCAGATGGTGGCCACAGACAATTGCTCTCTCCTTATTCTGACTGTTTCTTCTCTAGTTTTGCTAGTGTCTATGTCGCTGCTGGTCACATGAGGTAGCCCATTCAGGTTGCACAGGCAATCCAGCTTCTCCAGTATGGCATATCCATGTGTCGTCGCAAGGTTTGCTGTGTCTCTCAGTAAAGTCTCAAGTGCATGGAGGAGATACCAGGAGACGCGCCATTACAGAAGGAGAGCTGGACAGGGCCATAGAAAAGCATCAAAAGAACAGGACATGTATCTGCTCCCTTGTGCGAGGAGGAACAAGTGGGAGCACTGCCAGTGGGCTACTGGTGTTCATGTTTCTGACCAAACTGTCAGAAACGGACTCCATGAGGGTGGAATGAGGGCCTGACGTCCTCTAGTAGGACATTTGCTCACAGCCAAGCACCGTAAAGCTTGATTGGCATTCACCAGAGAACACCAGAATTGACACATCTGCCATTGGTGTCCTGTTCTCTTCATAGATAAAAGCAGGTTCACACTGAGCATGTGACAGATGTGGATGAGTCTGGAGACGCCGTGGTGAACATCATGCTGCCTGCAATATCATCCAACATGACCGGTTCGGTGGTGGGTCAGAAATGGTCTGGAGAGGCATATCCTTGGAGTGTTGCATAAACCACCACTTGCTAGCCAACGATACCCTGACTGCTATTAGGTACCGGGATGAAATCCTCAGGCCAATCATCAGATCTTACGCTTGTCTACTGGGCCCACAAAATGTTCTGCCGCCTTTATGCTTTGACACTATAAGTGTGATCGAGTCATAATTCCTGATATCAACCAAATACAATAAACTTGCGCCGGAAGTCGTTCACTGTCAACGGAGCCAATGAAAGAGATACGTGGATCCGAGCCGCACATAGAATTACCAAAGGCAACTAGTCAAAAAAATCATGATTCATCATATTTTATATTATTTGGTATGTCAAATCTATATTGAGCAAGCTAAATTTGATAACCTGCTAAATAATTCAAGTGGCTACAACACCTTCAAAAACAAATGAAGCAGATTACTACAACAGTCAGCTAGCTTTGCATCCAACTACAGTACAATGCTAATCATTCTGTTCCATCTTAGCTGAATCACCAACACCCATTTTCCACAGTATCACATTCAGATCCGCAGATATCCCGAATATAGTAGTAGCAATCCTGCGCCAGGCAGCATTTTTGGCGTTGAAGTAACGTCCATTTTTAGAGATTTGACTTAAGTAACGTCCATTTTTGCCGACCATTACCAGTGGCAATACTCAGGAACATATTAGCATTTTACTATCGTTATATTTCCATGCAAATCAGGCCAGAATACATTTCTTTTAAACTTGCCAGCTTTGCCAAAGGACTCACTTGAAAGGAGAGTGTATCACAACAAATCTTACCAGCACAAAAGGCGTCCAACCTTTACCAGGAATTTGCGGTACGTAACGCATGCGTCGTTAGAGCTACCTTTTGTAGATTTTAAATGACTAAAACAGGTAAACCGAATTTTTGAAGAAATATTGATTCATTATTCAGTTCTTCATAAATGTCGGTCCCTTTTAGTGAGTTTTTCCTAGCGACTGTACTTCAACACTGTTGTTGCTTTCTCCTTGGGGTTTCAGGCTGGGTGTTTTGTAAAAGCACGTTGTGCTGGGTGTTTTTGTAAAAACAAGAAACCAGGCAAGGTTAGTTCGGCCGGCCCGCAATATAAAGTGTTGCTCTCTCAAGATTCAATCCCGGGACGCCCACATGGAAGGGTGTGTGGTTAACCATCGTTAACCATCGTTAACCACAGAAAAAACAGTAGTATACATTGTCGTGGAAAAATGTTTCTTCGTGCCAAAAAGGATGCAATGACTCAAAAAGATGCAATAACTCAGGAGTTTGTGGATTCAAAGAGACTTTTAATGAGCAATCATAAAACCGAGTTGACCTGCAGGAACAACTGTCTAGCCAACAATGGAAACATATTTATACAGTGTTATCTTGCATGATTTTTCTTGCCTTATGCTAATACACGGGCTGATCTTTCTCTCCATCTGCCGCCATTGTTTCACAATCCTTCAAGAACCGTTCCTTGTTAAATATTGGTGGCGCAGGCTTTTATAAAGTGTATATGAAATAATGGAGCCATTCAGGCCCTTGTCATTATTGCTTATTGCTTGATTATTACATGATGGTGAGACATCTTTGATTACATCTTCATTAGATATGATTATTGAATGCATCATCAATATATGCTTCTTGAATACATGATCCATTACAGTCCAATGACGTACCTCTAACTTCCATATATTCCCCCCTTTGGGGCTTCCACAAGCCATATAATCTAGACCTGTGAATGGTGAGTAAGGAGAGGACCTGAAATTCATCGAAAAAGAGATGAAATCAACTCTAATAGCTTACAAAACAATCCCCTCTATGAGCCACCACCCCAGATATTGTAGGAAGTCAAACATCTCCCTCCCTTTTGACTGACAGAGAGTAAAGACCTCCCGACCTTAATGATCAGCCGATTAAACATGAATGTAAGCAGATGCAGTTCCTTTGCCAGAGCCTTGCAAGTATGTTGTTTCAAACGATTACGTATAATAGATAAGGAATATTAACGGTTATTGAAATTATCCAATCACACTTAATCATTGGATAATACAAGCTAAAAACCATCATCTCCAATCCCAAATTCATCATACTAAGTTGGCTACCAGCCACCTAGGAGTCCTAAACTTTTTTATATTGGAGCACCATCTTCCTTAGCACATAAAGGACAACCCCTCCTTTGGCATAATGCACAATCATATGGTTCAGGGTAATGACAATGTCCATCCTTTCGAAATCCCGTACTGCAAAATCTACACCAAGTCTCCCTATAGGGACATGGGTAGTGTTTCAGGCCTAGTCAGTCCTGAAGCTCCATTTCATCATAGCCCGGATTGAGCACACTTCCGTCAGTATGTATTCCATCGGCCATGACCGGTGCCACCACAGCAACATTGTTGGCTGCGACAGAGTTCTGATGATAATATTCATGGCAGTCCCAGACAGCTCCTGGTTTGAGGAACCATTCACATTCAGGGTTACCATATGGGCAATTCAAAGTTCCTCCTTTAATGGCCAGCTGTAGGCTTTGAATATAGTGGTGGTTTATGTTTCTGTGCTTTGGAGCTGTCCGATGTTCTGAAATCCCCGTTCGGAAATCGCGTCATAATAAACAAGCATAATAAAATGCTGACGTGAAAAATTATGTCTGAAGTTCACCGCCATGATAATTAAAGTTTTCGGATTCTGTTTGTATTTATTTATTTTTTCATTTTGTAGGATAAAAACTGTTGAAATTCACCATCTCATTCCACCCCCCAAAATTCAAAAAGTAAATGACCTATTGAAGCTACTGCAGGCTGACCAGAATTGCATCAACTCAGTATTCGCGAGGACTGTTTTGAAAATGAAGTCACGTTTTTATGTGGCTGCTATATAGTTCCAGCAAGGTTTATGTTGCCATTATGACAGCCAGCGGAATAATAAAATGTTTTCTGATGATTGACTGTTAACTATTGATCAGTGTCATCAGGGCCGTATTTACCACCGGACACCCAAGTCATGTCTTCTGTATTTTATTTTAATACACTTTATAAAAGAGACAAACTGCTTAAAAAAATCTAAATGAAAGATTTTGTGGAATTGAGTGACGCAACTACTGTGTTGTGAATTGAAGCCAGTCAGTGATCTTGGTTTAATAATTTTTTTACAATGATGTTCACGCACAGGTCCTTAGATTGTGTTCACGATGACAGAGTCGAGGTTGCGATGCGGAAGTAGATGTGTAAAGTTATTGAAATTGCCCATAGTTGCTAAATAGGACCAGCATGATAGAGGAACTGGGTTTGACGAAATGACGTTTACATTTGACATATTTCTGTAATGTCATTCATCTGTAGATAACATCTTTCCTCTTGTGATATTTTCTACTGTATAGAATACAAGAAGAATATAGGATACGGCATGGGTCAAAATTTGATTGATGTTGTGTGTTTGAGAGTATGTTTTTTGATTTATGGGCGATATGTAGCATAGGTTTTTCTGTGGGGCCCCTATCCAGTTAGAGAGGGAGGGGTATAGCAGGTGTTTCTGTGGGATGAGAGGGGTTAGGTCAAAAGGATTATGGGAACTGCTTATTAACGGTTGTTAATTTATGTCCCCTGGCATGTTAACAGTTGTGTTTTTCCGGGGGTTACATGTCCGGTTTGAGAAGGTCTTAGGGTGGGTGTTAATATTTGGAATGGTCTACATATGTTTTAACAAGGTGTGTGTGTGTGATGATTTTTTTTTTTTTTTTTTCACAGGACGGGGTCTGGATTTCTTAGTAAAACATAGGGTTGATGGTAAAGGGCGTCAGGGATCTCAGGATATGGGGGATGATGTGGGGGATAATTCAATAAAATGCATAGATAACCTTATACTTATGAAAATATTAATGTGCAATGTATAATCATGTAGTTTTATCAGAAACATATTAACGTGGGAATCCACACTCACAGTGAAATTCCTTCTGAGATAGGACGAATTACACATACAGATAATGTTTATGTTCATCATAATATATGTGTCTAATGCTGAGAGATAGTCATGAGCAGGCAATTACCTTGAGCCCAGAGAGGGGCATTTCTAAAGTTTACTGCCTTTGTATCCAGTGTTGGGGTGTCCAGAGTGTGGCCCATGAGCTGGTAATAAAGTGTACTCTGTGATAAGAGATGACCTGAGTGTTGCCCATAAGCTTAACGTAACACTTACTTTGTGGACAATGATGGACATGACCCAAGTATGAACCATGAGGAGGATGTGAATTACTGTCACAAATTACCAGCATTCAGGGAGGTAGAAGATAAGAAGCGCATCCCACTCAGGGGGGTTGCCAACCAGACAAAGTCAGATGGCGTAATGTGTGAAAGTTCTGTATAAAAGCCATGGTCCGGACTTAGAACCTTAGGGGTGGACCTGGCTTTAATATCTGTCACTATTGTATGATTTTCATTAAAGTCTATTGGATTCACAAAGTCCTGATTTGAAGTGCATTTGTTTTTAGTGAAGAGTGGTTGATTTTCCACGACAATGATGGGTTGGTCAAGGGGGGATCTGCTTTTTGGAACTCAGGGATGGAAGTGAGGGGCTGGTCACAGGGTCCGTGTTGAGCATTGATGGGGGGAGTCATAAATAAGAGTTAGTCTTCCTCTTGGTCAAAGCTGTGTTGAACTTTAGTATTTAATTCCTCTTAGATTTTTATTTAGATCTTTGTTTTCAAGAAAGTGATCGCCTATGTGAGAAAGTATGTCTGTTTAGGTGTATTTTAATTCTAAAGGACACAACACAGAGTAATGTTTCTTTGCAAATGTATGTAACTTCCTGTATGTACTTGGAAACAGCACATAGGAAAGTGGTTGAACATTAACTCCACACATCCCCCATACATTCCAAAGTTTGGGACCAGGAGTAAGGAGGTTGGAACATACATTGCTCTTATATGATTGGATAACAGCTGGAAAGTGAAGAGAATGTGTTCTTGCATATATGGGCTGTTTAAGACAAAGACATTTGGAGAAGCACAAAGAAGACCAAGAGAGATGGAAAGAAGGCTGACCATCTGAGACAGACATGTACTATATTTTGTGAATAAACAACAAGGAACACTTCTCCCCCTGCCTTGGTTCCTTTATTGTTCTGCAAAAGAGTCAGAAGCCAACAGTTAGTAGCCGTGACCCGGATAGGTCTGGTTCTGAGATCCAATTCTTCAACATCCATATCAAGAGGAGAAGATTGCTGACGGTGCACACCCATTTGGGAGTTGGCTTCCTCATCCTCTGACAGTGGTTGGTGAGTCAGAATCTACACCTTTTAAAGAACCAATGGTCAGGTTATATGTTGATAGTACATGCAATTGAGTGATATGTATCCAAGCACACTATTGGTAGTGTGAAACCTTCCTGGATGGGAAGTGCTTACTAGACCGGATAGTAAGTGTATGACATGTGATGTACAAGACCTATTATAGGCCACTCTTTTTAAAGTGAGAAACCTTCGTGATTCATCTAGAAGTCCTTGCTAGTCGGATAGCAGGTTGACACGTGTGTGCAGTAATTGTAATAATAATCTTGTATGAGTAAGGTGAAGTAAAGAAAATGACGTCTTTAATTGGAAAAACCACATTAGAGTGCAAGGGGACTGCAGCCCCAACTGTTACAATTCACGAAATGACTGAATCATTAGCTGATGACATAAAAAAGAGCATGAAATTAGATGAATGTCGCCAAGACATATTGAAAAAATATGCCATTGTTCCAGGAAAAGATAGTATATGGAATCTTTCTGATATACTGAAAACATGGGAAAAACTTCAGAGAATATCTGATGGATTACAAAAAACATGCTGTTCTCTGATTGTATTATCAGAGATTAGGAAAAGGAATGATGCATTTCTTAAAGAAACCCATGAAAAGGCTGTGAAAAAATAGAAAGAAAATGTAAGAGCATTGGCTGAACAGAAGTGGAAAACGGAGGAGGAACTGAACAAGCTGAAGGGAGAAAAAGTGGACACAGTGGCTCCTCCCTCAGTTAAGATAACACCCTCCCCATTGTACCCCCAAGCTGAAATGAAAAAAGCAGCCAAGGCATCAGGTATCTGGGACCAGGCATTGAGTGACCTTCAGGATTGGGCCTCTTTTAGACTCAGATGACAATTCTGCTGACGGTGAAATAAATGTTAGACTTCTGAAGTCCAAGTTAGTGAGACCAGACAAAGGGGGAAAGAAGGTTTTAATGACTTATCATAATCCTGCTGAACCAAAACACTTTGAATGGTCTAAACATTTAAAACATCCCTGTGAAGCGGGAATGAAGACATGGGAGGCTATTAAACTCTACAATACCATCTACCATTTGCATCCTATGGATGGAGTGCAACTCCTTGGGTTTGTGTTGACAAACCGTGAATCCATTCTCTTACAAGATAAGATTGTTACTGCTTTGGGTCAGGACGGTCAAGATATCAGAAGCGGATGGAAGGCTGTACCGGCATATGTCAAAGACTTGACCAATTCCACCACAAGTTGGGGAGGGATAACCAAATGTGTTCAGAAGCCAAAGGAATCATTCTTAGATTTTGAAGAACGATGTAGGGCTGTTGTGATCAGACACAGTGGTTTACCTGGAGTGGAGGATGATGATGCGCTCAATGACATAAAAAAATGCGCTATTCTTCATCAATTGATGCAATCAATACATGAAGACCTGAGGAAAACTTATGTTGCTACTACAAAACATTGGGATAAAGCTACATATGGAGAAACAGCTGATGCTCTGGCACAACTGGATAGAGACATGAATCAACACAATGTCACTAAGCCACCTGTCATCAGGCTGATGCAGGTAGAAAACATCTACAAACACCCCAAACCAATCAAATAAGAAACCTGGGGCATGTCATTCTGTGGAATCCCTGGTCATTGGCAGCATGAGTGTCGTAAGAAGAGGGCCAAGACAGGTTCAAACAGAAACCAAGGTACTTGGAAAAAGGACAACAATCCTAATGACACAATGCTAATGCAAAAATGGAAGGAACTCTCTCCTGTGCAAGAGCAAAGGTTGCTGGAAGCGGCGGAGGGAAACTACTGGACCCCCTCTTACGGCCCATCTCTGCTGGAGTACACATGAAGTCTGATGGGATAAATGTGAACATGCTGGTAAACAACTACCCAATAGATTTTTAAGTGAACACAGGAGCTGAAGTTACTGTGATGCCCACATCCTATGTAAAACACATACATCCTGTGTACAACGGCAAGAAGATGAGAGCTACAGGTGTGAGAGGGGGGAAAACAGACATGCAACAAACTGAACAATTATTATTTTCTATTGGTCCAATGACAATTGATGCTGAGATATGGGTTGGTCCGTTTGATCAGCCTATCCTACCTCAAATGTCCTCAGTTGTCATACAATATGTGGACGACATGCTATTGGCGTCTTAAGATGAGAAGACACATGCACGTGACCTTAGAACACTGCTGGACCATCTGCATGCAAAAGGTCACAAGGCCAGCCCTGACAAAGCACAAATCATGCAGCCACAGGTCACCTATCTAGGTCAGCTAGTCTCACAAGGGAAGCGGGAAATCACTCAAAGTCGCACTGCAGCCATCCAAGCTGCAAAGGAACCCACTTCCATTAGAGACGTCCGTTCTTTCATGGGCCTGTGTAACTACAGCAGATGTTGGGTGGATTCGTTTGCTGAAATGGCACAACCCCTCAATGATCTCCTTAAAGGTGACCCTGACTCAAAAGATCCTGTTCAGCTCACAGAACAGCAGAAAGATGCTTTTGGGCTACTACTCTAAGAAATTGGATGATGTGGCTCTAGGCTGGGGTCCTTGTCTGAGAGCCATGCAGGCAACCTACATTGCGGTGTCTCTGGTATCACCACTTGTTCTTGACCAACAGCTTATCATCAAATGCACACATGCTGTGCACACTCTCTTGACTATGAACCGAGCTGCACAAG